>PVJS01000644.1:0-120555 GCA_004027185.1 Glis glis | reverse complement strand
TCCATTTTGTTGGAGTATAGTTTTTCAAAGTAGTTTCTTTTTTTTTTTTTTTTTGCAGTACTGGGGATTGAACCCAGGGGCGTTCTACCTCCACAATACACCCCTGGCCTATTTTTTATACTTTATTTTGAAACCGGGTCTCATGAAGTTGCAGAGGGCCTCACTAAGGAGAGAGAGAGAGAGAGAGAGAGAGAGAGCTGAGGCTGGCCGTGAACCCGAATCCTCCAGTCTCCGCCTCCCAAAGTACTGGGATTACAAGCATGCGCCACCACGCCCGGCCACCTTATGTCTTTTGATTGGGGAGTTGAGACCATTTATATTCAGCGTGATTATTGAGAGATGAGTTTTAATTGCTAACATTTTGAGTTTTAATTTCTGTTTGAGGTAGTGTTTGTTCTTTGCCTAGTTGTTTGTTTGATGGAAATCATTGTTTCTCTGGTTCTGGAATTTCTTTATTATTTCTTCCTTGTAATTAATCTCTTTGAGTATTTTCTCTAGTGCTGATTTTGAAGAAATTCTTTCAGCTTCTGTTTGTCATGGAAGGCTTTTATTTCCCCAGTCAAATTTGATAGATATCTTTGCTGGGTAGCTAAATCCTGGCGAGAAGTTGCTTTCTTTCAGAGGTTGGAATATATCGCTCCAGGCCCTCCTGACTTTCATAACTTGATTTGGAAAGTTGGAAGTGATTTTATTGGTTTGCCTCTGAATGTTACTTGGTCTTTTACTCTCATTGCCTTTAAGATTCTCTCCTTGGCCTCTACATTAGTCAATTTTGATTATTATGTGGCATGGTGAACCTCTTCTCTGATCTTGTCTATTAGGGGTTCTATATGTTTCCTGTACCTGTGTGTCAACCTCTTTTTCTATGTTTGGAAACTTTTCTAATATTACTTCTCTGAATAGATTATTGATTCCTTTGGTTTTAGCTTCTATTCCCTCTTCTATGCCTATAATTCTTAGGTTTTCTCTTTTGAGATTGGCTGAGATCTCTTCAATGTCCAATTCATGGTGTTAAATTTTTTTCTATACTATGCATTCATTTTTGGAGAGGTCATCTTCTAAGAGTGAGATACCTTTTTCCATGTGGTCTAATCTATTGTTGATAGTTTGTATTAATGCCTTCATTTCAATTATTGTATCCTTCACTTCCTTCAGAGCTTCTTTTTGATTCCTGTTCAGGGTGTCAGATTATTTGTTTATTTGATCCTTCATTCCTTTCAAGATCCCTCGGAATTCTACTCAGAAATCCTGTATCATTTCTACTATTAAAGTTCCGAATTGTCCTTCTGGCAATATTTGCACTTCTGTGTTGGCAGTTCTGTTGTTGTGGAGTTGTGGGAGCTTATTGTTTCTTTTATATTCTTCCTTCTCATGTTTTCAGGTTCCTTAAGTTTATATCTTTATTGCTTTTAGTATCTCTCTTACTCTGTAGGTTTCCTATGTCTAATCTCTCTCCATTCATAGTATCTTATTCTGGAGGTAGATATTTGCTTCTAGGTGAGCCTTAAAGGTGAATAGCCTTTACTGAATGGTTATTCTCACTTGCTCGGTATAATGTCCTTTTTTAGCCCCAATTCTTGCTTTCCTTCAATGATTAGGACCCTTGCCTGGTGCCTCTCACTGCCTGTGGCACTAGTGATACTAGTGCCCCTCAATCTGCAAGTGTGGGTCTCCGCATTCTGCACCGCGGCTGTCCATATGTATCTCTCTGTCTACACATATGGCGGGTATCACCAGTGGGGGACCTTGGGCTTGTTTCTCTCTGCCTACAGAAGCAGCGGAAGTTGCTTTGACCTGACTCTGTACAAACATGGAACTCCACATTTTCCTCAGAAAAGACTTGGTTGGTCTAATTTTTCCCCAGGTACCACAATTGTGTGTCCTGTGGCAATTCCCAGGAACCCTGCAAGGGCAGTGTGTCCTGTGGGCTGTAGGTCTATCCCACCCAAATGTTGCTGAGTGCTGTCCTCTTATCTGCATGACTAGTGCATCTTACAGCAGATCCCACTCCCACCTCCACAGGGATTATCCACAAAGTGTCATACCCCATGGGTCTATTGCTTCCCAAGTGAATCCCTGTGGCCACACTGGGTGGTTTCCCCCTGATTGTCTCATTGACTTATGGTCTCATTGAGAATTGCCCTTAATCTATGGGGAGGGGTTGTGCTCAGCTGTGCTGCCACAGGTTCTGGTCAGGCTTCCGGGCATTCGGGTCTCTGTCGAATGTGGAGCAAATTGCTGCTCGCTTTTGTTGTTGATGATCTGCAGTTGCTGGGTTTGTAACAGGTTGCTGCCTTCTTTGTTGGCGGCGTGTGGAAGTTGTGATTCCAGTAGCTGCCAGCATGGTCTGGCCAAGATCACATCATTTACTTTTTATAACCTCTGATGTTGATATGATTTCTATCTTCCTATTTTACACCTGATGAAACTATAATATGAGAAGTGACATAACTGGATCAAGGTCACAAATATAATAGGTAAGGCAGCAGGATATGTATGCAGGCAAGTCTGCCATGGAGGCTATGCTCATAACCACCACTCTATCTCCTGCTTGTACTTTTTGCTGAAGCTGCCTCTACTGCCTGCCAGGCTCCTCTTCCCCTTATGGTGTGTTCTCTTCTCACCCTTCTGAAATTTGACCACAGATTCCACCCTAGTTCATCAGAAATATCTTTTATGACAAATGTTATAGTGGGGGGAAATAGACTCAAGCTCTCAGGCCTGTGCAAATTGGTGGGCATGAATAGTTGGACTACAGAAAAAGATGTGGTTAATTCTACTTACCAGAAAGAACTGAGCCCAAAACCACCCAAGATGCAAATCTATCAAGGCAGCCTGCTACATAACTCCTCCCATCAGGAACACAAGGGCCAGGGCTCCTACCAACACAAATATCCTGTTAGCCAAATATTGATCTAACCAAGGTAAGTATGATAAACTGAAATCTTCCTTCTCAGTCATGTAAGATTATCACTACAGTAGAATATCTGCTTTTTTTGCAATCTGAGAGCAGAAAATTTTAGGCCCATAATAATCATGTTATATTTACCTTTATTCCTTGTAGAGATATTTCAAGAACAAGGATCCATTCCCTGCCTAGCTATGGTTTAGAAAATCTTAAGAAGCTGAGAGCCAGGTCAACTTACAACTTAAAAAAGCTTCCTGGTCTAGAAAAGTTTGTGGCCCTCGTGGAGGCCAACCTCACCTATCCCAGCCACTGCTGTGCCTTCGCAAACTGGAGACGGCAAATGTGAGTCTTTCTTGTAACCTGACTTAGACATTTGTATGGTGTAGGTCTCAGTGTACACATCCACATGTCTCTGCCATGAAGAGAATCTATATAGAAAGAGGGCTCCCTGACTAAAGCCCTGAGGCATGTTCTAGATCGAAGAGTCAATATTGTGGAGGACGAGGGAGGGCTGGACTCATAATTTCTTTTAAAATGGGTACACAGGAGAGGGCTACCCATATGGTAGACCATCTACCAAATATTAAGAACACATGAAAAACATCAAACATAGTGCCTGACTCATAGTTGATGTATAATATTTTCCCACTTTCCTTCGTACCAGTATGGATTTATCCTTCAAGTCCCCAACTTTGCACCCCATAAATGTTCTATTCTACTAACATCGAAGTCAACTTTAGAGGAGAGAAGCAAAAATGTCATACCAGAGAGTTATGTGCATATCTATAATACATCCCAAACACTCTAAGCCTCTTCTAATCCACTTCTGGGTCTTAGCAACTCACAGGGGAAATAAAGATTGAGTCATCTCTCCACTTTGGCTTTCAAGGAAGTCCAGTTTAAGGAAGTGCAGATTTAAAGCAGATAATCTAAGCACAGAAGTTGAGGGAATCATAGGATCTGGAGAGAATAGAGGGGCTGTGACTTTGGAGATAGCACATTTTTCTGACATTTAAAGGATCCATTAGATGTAAGAACTTACTGAATATGAGGAGTTCTCAAAGCTCCCATCCTCTCCTGAACTGTGATATAACCCATACCATGCAGTTACACTCACTCAAATGCTGCCTTTCCACTACTCTTCCACAGTAGCCCAGCACTAGCACAGCTGCCTGAGATATTATCTCCTTGTTGAGCAACCTCCTCAATCATTCCACCTTTAACATACATTGAGCTGCAAATGTGGTCGTATCCCCAAAACAAAACAACGGCAACAAAAGCAACCAAATAGGTCATGCATGCCTTAAAGTGTTTCAACGTAACTGGAAGCACCCCAACCCATTTAAAGGATTGGCAAAAAAAGAGCTGCTTTTCAGAAAGAGTTTGCATCACTGGGAAAGTATCCAGAATTAGACACACCTCACAGATGAGTGCAATGGCCAGAGAGTTTCTTACTGACAAGTAGAATTCCTGAGAGCCTAGAGGCTGAGGCACAAGACTCCTCTTTTATATTCCAGACAGGAATTATTCTAGCCAGGGCTAGAAAGGTACTAACTCGCTGCCAAGAGCCTGCAAGTGAATACCCCCCAGGAAAATCTCAAAGGTTGTTGAGATCACTGTAAGAGCAGCTCATGGCATTCAGTTAGGCCCAATGCCAAATGCCACAAGAATCTATTCTCACTATATCGCTCAGACTCCTCTGGTCCTGACACCTTCTGTTGTGTAGACATAGCCTCAGGGCTCTCCCAACTGGAAACAGAAACTGTACATTGCATCCTAGCAGAAAGCCTTCTCTGACCCCTGTAGACCACTTGGCTCTCACCCCCTCTAGGTCCCTGGTATAACTTCCCATCAGGACCTGTGGTGTACTGCAAGGGAGAGGCCCACATTTCTTTCACAACATACCAAAATATGGGTGTTTGATTTTTACATTTAATGAATTCTCTCTCTCTCTCTCTGCTCTCTCTCTATTTCTCTCTCCTCTCTCTGTGCTCTCTCTCTCTTCTCTCTCTCTCTCTCTCTCTCACTCACACACACACACACACACACACACACACACACACAAATAAAATCATGCTTTTCGAAAGAGAATCCCAGGGTTGTTTTCCTAATATTTGTACATTGCTAAAATTATATACCATTGGAAGTATGGTTTGGTGATAGTGTTCAAGTTTAAAGTTGTATGATAAAATTGTTATCTTGATCCTCATTTGGAAATAATGCCTTCAGTTTAAATAGATGACCCTTGTTACTATGAGGTTTTGGCCAGTGGCCCTCTTGGACTCTTGCTGAAAGGGTAATTAACCACACCCCTCATTTGTCATCAAACCAAATTTTGTTATCATAGGTCTATACTCAGCTCATATTATTCTGCTTTTATTTTATTCTTCAATTTTTCTCATATTTAAGCCATATATTCACAACTAAATTTTAAAATAATGCACTGTGGCATAGGCCTCTGATTTCCTATACAGGTCTGTGGCCCCAAAAAGAACTCAATAAGTAACTACCATCATCTGTCTTCATATTGCTGACATTTTCTGAGTACTCACTGCCAGGTACTATAATATTTTATGTGTTTATCTAATTTAATATTACAAAAGTAACATCATTATTACTATTCCCTTCCCATAGAAGCAGTGACTGAGGCTCAGAGATATTGAATAACCTGGTCAATGCTGACCTAACTCAGGTTCAAGCCCTCAACTCTGACTCCAAAGCCGAAGCTCTGGGATGCTCTAAGCATCTGTTCATTGATTAATCAGTGTATGCAAGTACCACTTTTTAAACTGACCCTAAGCTGAATTCCAGACTCCTTGTTATACTTAGGATTTGCCAAATTACTGCAGAGGCAAGACTTTACTTACCTTGGCTGCCACCTTTGTTTCTGTTCTCATCTCAGAAACATACATTGCTTACCTTGCCCCCTACCACCTCATGTCAGTGGGTCACTTCTGTGTCATGAAAGAGAAGCATCAGTATTTAGAATATGTTGGTGGCAGCATCAACCATAAGCATCTCTACAGAAGTCAACTATAAGCCCCAGGAAGTAAAGGCCATCTTTAGATGATTTAAGTCAGATCTCATTACAATGAACCGAATTACAATCGACAAGTACCAGGTTACTTACTGTCTATTCCTAAAACTGGGCTGCAGCTAATCCAGTGACAGGATTTGGGTGTCACAAGTTAGACTAGGAACCACAGAATGGCCCTCATATCCCCTCTATGCCCATCCCAGAGATTGCCTCCCCTTTGTTGTAAGATCGCTGGCTAATCCAGAAGATTTTCTGGACTCTGGTCCCACTCAATTTCAACTACATATATGTTAATTGTTTAGCTTCCTTAGTGCAACCTGTGACTGATGTGAGAAGCTCTATCATTTCATAAAACAAAAGATGAAAGAATCCCTTGGACCAAAGCAAAAGGGCTTCCTGACAATTCAATTCATTTTCCAGAGGTGAAAGAGGGGAGAAAAGGATTCTTTCCCCATTAAAAGCCCCTTCTCACAAGGGTCAGGGGGAAAGCTCAGTCCATGTATGTCAGACACTTAGCAACCACTCATCCTTTACAAGCAAATGGAGTCTGTACCTCCTGCATTCCTCCAGCCACCTGTCTTTTTCTCAAGGGCTTTTGAAAGGTTTTAATACTTATGATGTCCCAACTTCTGAGGTTATGTTAATGTTTGAGAAAATGCCATCATTTAATTTAATGTTACTGTGAATGTACCCCCTGGGAAGAGAAAGAGAGGTAGGGATATATGTGTGTGTGTGTGTGTGTGTGTAATTTTTCCACTCAAAAATACTCCCAATGTGAAAGGGTTCACATCCCTTAAACCTTTGCTGCAAAACATAGGTATTACCTTCTGTGTCTACACACAGGGAATTGGTAGAATATTTATGTGTATACTCATGGGTTGAATGTATATCATCTGGATTTCATTCAAATCCTTCTTTAAGTGCCTCTATCCTGTTGGCAAAGTCAATAGTTTGGGTTTAGAAGGAAAATCAAGATAGGAAAGTGAGCCTAAGAAAAGCCATGCTCCCCAGAAGATGTTACAGTCTTGGAACAAAGTAGGTCTTTTTATTACCCCTTTGCAACCTTCATTTGCTCTCTTGGGCATCCACTAGGGAACTATTTACTATGAGACAACCAGGCTTATCTTGAAGGACAAGCACATGCCTGATGCTACTTATAGTCTCTGGAGAGTAAGATAATAAATAACAGGATCCTGGTTAACATTTCAGGCAAATTAGCGGGCCTCCCTGTAGCCTGAGTACCAGTGTGCCCATGGATGAGACTACAGACTCTGATTCTCTAATGTGTGTAGATAAAATAAGTTCTCATTTGTGTCAGAGAGCAGACTGGTCTTTCAGTGATTGGAGCATAGAGTAGATAAATAGGAGCATGTCTTCCCCAGGCATATTAATAGATAGTTGAATGGAGATTTGGGAAGGAAAGAGGTAGAGATATACCAGCTCTGTAAATTATTTGCACTTAACAGCAAGGTTTAGCTAGTCCCAGGCGCCTTCCTCCCCACATTCAGGTTGTGGCCAGATGGTTTCCCCTGTGGGCCATCCAACTCCAGATATATATATATATATATATATATATATATATATATATATATACAAGTTGTTCTGTTCATTTACAGTAAGCAGCATTAGCCCATGAGCTCAGCCTCAAGGGCAGACAAGATGTTAGAAGAAGGAAAAAACAATCTCAGGAAGAAACTCCATTATTTCTACCTTGTGCAAAGATAGTAATCTATTTGCCATTCTGTATCCAGGATGTTGATTCTATTCCTTTTTTCTTTTTTCTAGCTCTGAGCTTCATCCAATTTGCAATGAGTCTATTTTAAGGCAAGAAGTTGATGACATGACTCTGGCTAGGGGTCAGAGAGTCCCTTCAACAGAAGATGATGAGTCCAGTTACAGCAGAAGATTTGACATGATGTATGGTGAATTTGACTATGACTTATGCAATGAAGCGGTTGACGTCACCTGCTCCCCTAAGCCAGATGCATTTAACCCATGTGAAGATATAATGGGGTACAGCATCCTCAGAGTCTTAATCTGGTTCATTAGCATCCTGGCCATCACTGGGAACATAACAGTGCTGGTGATCCTGACTACCAGCCAATACAAACTCACAGTCCCCCGGTTCCTTATGTGCAATCTGGCCTTTGCTGATCTCTGCATTGGAATCTACTTGCTGCTCATAGCATCAGTTGATATCCACACCAAGAGCCAGTACCACAATTATGCCATCGACTGGCAAACTGGAGCAGGCTGTGATGCTGCTGGTTTTTTCACAGTCTTTGCCAGTGAACTCTCCGTCTACACCCTGACAGCCATCACCCTGGAAAGGTGGCACACTATCACCCATGCCATGCAGCTGGACGGCAAGGTGCAGCTCTGCCATGCCGCCAGCGTCATGGTGATGGGCTGGATCTTTGCCTTTGCAGCTGCTCTCTTTCCCATCTTTGGCATCAGCAGTTACATGAAGGTGAGCATCTGCCTGCCCATGGATATTGACAGCCCTTTGTCACAGCTGTATGTCATGTCCCTCCTTGTGCTCAATGTCCTAGCCTTTGTAGTCATCTGTGGCTGCTACACACACATCTACCTCACAGTGAGGAATCCTAACATCATGTCCTCCTCTAGTGACACCAAGATTGCCAAGCGCATGGCCACACTCATCTTCACCGACTTCCTCTGCATGGCGCCCATTTCTTTCTTTGCCATTTCTGCCTCCCTCAAGGTGCCCCTCATCACTGTGTCCAAGGCAAAGATCCTTCTGGTCCTGTTCTACCCTATCAACTCCTGTGCCAACCCTTTCCTTTACGCCATCTTTACCAAGAACTTTCGAAGGGATTTCTTTATTCTACTGAGCAAATTTGGCTGTTTTGAAATGCAAGCCCAAATTTATAGGACAGAAACCTCATCCAGTGCCCGCAACTCCCATCCAAGGCATGGCCACTGCTCTTCAGCTCCCAGAGTCCCCAGGGGTTCCAGTTACATACTTGTCCCTCTAAGCCATTTGGCCCAAAACTAAAACACAATGTGAAAATGTATCTATACATTGCCTGACAATTAAGTCTGTGGGCCAAGGAATAGCTGAAGGTGTTTCTACATATTTCATCTAATTTAATCTTCCTGGCTACCTGTAAGGCAAATTGATCAGGGACCATTAATTTCATGTTGATGCATTAGGAAACTGAATTTTTTTAAATCTTCCTCTCCCCTCTTCCCTTCCCCTAGACCACCTCCTTGGCTCTACTGAAGAGGAAACTGAATTATTAATAATAAAAATTAAAATAATACAATACTATATCACATTTGCTTTATGCTTTATAACATTCTAAGTGCTCTTGCTCAGATTATCTCCACTAATCCTTATAAAAGTCCTATTTAACAGGCAGGGCAAGGAAATAAGAAAATCAAGATTTAAAGAGTTCAGTGACTTGTTTAAAATTGCTTGGCTTATAAGAGGTAGAGCCAGAATTAGGTATTTTGACTCCCAGAGAACTTTCAAGAGGAGTTCTCACAGCATTCATTCATTCATTCAACAGTATCAAAAAAAAAAAAGAACCCAGGACACATTTGTAATGGGTCAACTTGGATCGGTTGAACTATATTTCCCAGGTTTCCCTCTCTCATGTGTTTCCAGTTAGGGTGGGCCACAGGGGAAATTCCTGGGTAAATAGGAAATCAGAAGAAAGTGACAGCCATTATGTAGCTCAACATGTTTTGTTGCTGATGCTGATTCAGCTCATCACTGCAAAGTACCAGCTGGGTCTACAATCATTCCACCTTCCCCTGGGTCCTCCTTCAGGTTCTCTGACTCCTGGGCCACAGGTGTGGGTGTAGGTCCATGATGAAGGGCCCATTTCTTCAGGATGTGTTCATCATAAAGGTCAGAGTCAATGAGATGGAAATAGTGCTGTTTGTCTCTCTGGGGTTGCACTTTGTGTTTGTGGCCTCCAGCATGTTCGTGATCTTCCCTGTATGACTGTTTGCCCTAAGGACTTTAATATCCAGCATCAGATGTGAACATCCTTACAGAGACTACTGAGCCAGTCCCCAACTACACAAGCCAATTCCCTGCAACAAATATTTACCTCCTTCATGTATATGTATGCATACATACATATGACTAATTCTGCTTCTCTGGTTGAACCCTAACAGAAGATATACCTATTATTTGATGTGCATATGAATTATAATGTTAAGAACACTGTAGCTTTGGAATCAGAGCTGAGATTTTATTCAGACTCCATAATAAGCCAGGACTCAACCTATCCAGGTTGTTTACTCCTTCACAAACTAGTTGCTTATATAACTAACTTTTGGGCTCATTGCAAGGACTGGATAAGAAAATGGTTGTAAAGTGCCTGGTACTGTAACTGGATTGGTACATCTTAGTTTACTTGTCTCCTCCAAGACCAGTGCTTGGACTAGTAACCAGCTCTCCTAACCCTCAATCTAGAACCCCTTCCATTACAGCATATTGTTACTGATAAATAACCATACTCCCCACATCTTCTCTCATAAACAACCCCATCTGAATAATTGAATAGTAAATACCCACCATAAATTTCACCAAGCACTGTGCCTTAGCCAGCCCATAAAGTTCTGAGGCTCCTCTCTGAGTATCCGCTTTCAATGTCAAAGCCAGGCCTTCCTCCTCTTTCCCTTTGGCAAACATTTCAAAAGTTGATCCCAAATGCATTAACAAGGAAGTCTTTATAGATCCAGAAGAAAAACCAATCATCACTGCCCATCTCACCTGGCACTCTCTTGATATATTATGAGCATCCAGTGAAAAAGAAAATAGTTTCCCTTGTAAATAGTCTAGAGCTTCACCATCTTATACAGTAGCCACTAGCCACATGTAGCTACTGAATACTTGAAATGTGGCTAGCCTGAATTGAGATGTGCTATAAGTGTAAAAAAAAAAAAAAAGAAACCTAGAATTCAACTACTTGATACAAAGGGGTAAAAAGAAATATAAAATAGCTCAATAATTCATATATCAATTACTTACAAGAATAAGACTATTTGGAACATATTGGAACAAATGTAATACCCTTAAAATTAGTTTCACCCATTTTTCTTATATTTTAATGTGGTTTCTAGAAAAAAATAAATTACATACGTGGTTCACATTTGTAGTTTGCATTACATTTCTGTTGGAGAGCAGTGGTTTGAAGCTCTATGAAAGCAAAGGGTTTTCATGTAGCACATTCCTCCCCAGCCCACACACTCTAGTTTGCTGCGCTGTTGGGCTCTCCCAGCTCCATCTTCAGTCAGTCTCTTCCTCATTGGTGGCCAGAGGCAATATATTTCCAAATCTGGACTCAAAAGCAAGTAGAAGCTAAATTATAAAATGATTGAGTAGTAATTATCTCACAACATAGCTGCTAATGACACATGGATTAAAGAGATTGTGGCTCCAACAGGCAAGAATATGTTCAGATACAAACACACACCAAGAGAAGCTCCAAAGACATTTCTCCCACCATTCTGTCATCACAATACTTCCTGGTAGGGGATAGGACATTTCTTAAATAAGCAAACATATTTTGGGGGAGCTAAATTCAGTACTCCTCAACTCTTTATACAAGTCACAATGGAAAGAAACATATCCTACACCTCCTGTATCAGAATAAAAACTGTTGGAATCCAGTATCAATCCCTTTTCCCCTAAGAGTGATGATCTGGTTGCCTCTCCAAATCTCTGCCCCTAGAGCAGTCACCCAAATGGAAACTCACACAATCAAAAGAAGCTTCAAAATAATTTCTTTTTTTAAAAAAAGTTTTTATTCCAAATCTCAAACACCATAAGGAGGACTAATAACAATCTGAGATTTCTTAAAATACCCATATCACAAGGGGAGATATTTAAGGTATTAGCTGCTGGTATAGCCCGAGTACTAATCTCTCAGAGTGGATGCTGGATGTGAGCATTCCATTTGGCCATTGTGGTGCAAACTGGGTAAATGCCAGCCCTGAGTGTTTCCCTCCCACCCTGACTTCCCCCTGGACTGCCCTCAGGTCTTTCTTTCTTTAAACATTAACCTCTATGTTCATCATTTTCTTGTCTCTGACCAAAATACCTGACAAGGACAACTTAGAAGAGGAAAGGTTTACTTGGCTCACAGTTTCAGAGGTTAGTCCATGGTCATTTGACTCCAAGGCAGAAACATCATGGCCCCAAGGAGTGGTGCAGGAAAGCTTCTCATCTTATGGCAACTGAGATGCAGAAAGAGAGAGGGACCGGGAATGGATATAGTCCCCATGGCCATGCCCCCAGTGACCTACTTCCTCCAGCTACACCCCATGTGCCTACAGTTACCAACCAGTAAATCCATCAGAAAAAGAGGATGGTTGAAATATATGGCCTCAAGTTTTGGGTTCATAAAGTGTTTTACTAGGAAAGTTTATAAAGGCACAAGCAAGGAATGAACTTTCAGCTTCTGCATTAGAAGAGATTCTGGAGAAAATAGTCAAATACATAGAATGGGTGTTTTGTTGTGCTCACTGGTTTTCATTCAGAATGCTTTCAGCTACAAGAAGCATAAACTCCAACTACAAATCACTTGTACACTACAACCAGTCACATAAGATGCTCCTGGTTTGGATCTGAAGCGTAATGATCCCAAGGACACAAAACCTTTCCATCCGTTTGCTTTGCCATCCTTGGAATGTTCAACCATGTCTTCTTTCCTGGCACCAAAGTTGCTCCTAAAGTTCCAGATGCCACATGCAGTCATGACCAAATCCAGAAACAAAGAGAGATCCTTCCTTCCATACATCTCCCTTTTCAAAGGGAAAAAAAAGTTCTCCCTACAGATCCTTCAAAAGCATTCTTTTCTACCCATTATCCAAAATTGCTGCTATGGCTGCAAAACAGCTGGCACAATGAGCCCCTGCCACATATGTTCAGCCTCTACAGTGGGGAGCAGGCTCCACTGACCAGGAAGGTGGAAGGGGGAGCTGGATTAGGGGAAATGGTCAAGTAGGCAACCTCATCCTCCAACCGGAAACAACCCAAATCCAGTAGGATGAAGCCAGTAGGATTCAAGGCCAGGATACATATGGCACCTTCATACCTCATGTCCTCATTCTTCTCTCCCCTTTCCCTCCATCTATGACCTGCAGCCCAGCTCCTTCTTCATATGCTAGTCTGTTCCATCCCTTCCTGAAACAAATCCTAGAAACTACTTAGATCTGAAGGCAATCACTAGAGGCAGACATTGTCTAAGAAAATCCCTATTTGACACAAGATGTGAATGAGGGAGAGGAGAAAGAAAAAAGACCAAAGGAGAGAAAAAGAAGCAATAAATAAAAATGGATTAGGAGAAGAAGAGAGGACACATGAACAGAAAAGTGAGAAGTAGAAGACAAGTCAAAGAAAGGGGCAATGTGGAAGAAAGCTGGCTCAGCTTTCTGACTCTCTTCCTTTATGCTGGTAGTTGTTCTTGACTTGTTACAAGAATATCACCATTGAATGAATTCAGTCTTAGATCCCAGTAGAAAGACCTGATGGTCATCATGAGGTCCAGGTTCCAGGTTTCCCAGGGATCCACATACCATGATCTGGGGTCCAGATCTAGTTTAAAGGATGAGTAATGGAAAAATGTTCTTGAAAGTGTTCAAAGCCTCCTCACCTCAGACATCAGACAATGTGAATATAGCTCAATCCTTTGGATCACACAAGATCTTCATCATATCCTATTCTCTCTCTCTCTCTCTCTCTCTCCTCTCTCTCTTTCTCTCTCTCTCTCTCTCTCTCTCTCTCTCTCTCTCTCTCCTTTCTTTATGTAGTAGGGATTGGACCCAGAGGCATTCTGAGCTATATCCCAAGCCCTACTTTTTTAAACAGGGTCTAATTAGGTTGCTGAGGCCCTCACTTAGTTGCTAAGGCTGGCCTCAAACCTGCAATCCTTCTGTCTCAGCCTCTTAAGTACTGGGATTACAGGTATACACCACCATGCCCAGCTTATATCCTATGCTTTCTAATAGCATTAGCCATAGCCCCTGCACATTCTGCTCTGGGATAAATTGATCTCGAACATGCACTAAATCCCAAAGCTTATAACAGCACTTTATTTGTTGTGCTCTTGCTGACTTTTCTTCTGTTTTCTTTACAATGCCATATTTCTTGAATCCTGAGACATTTCTTATGAACACTCACAAAAGGATAACATCATTAAAATCATTTTATTTTTGTGATATTCTCCACGTAATAAGATGCAAAGGACATTTTCAGCTCTGTGTTAAAAGAACTTTTGGGTATCCCCCCCAGTGTATCGTTAGCTAGGGTTATTTAAGCCTCCAGGTACTAATGAGTTGCATAAAGATTCAGTTTGGCAAGAGAAGGTTTTAAGTTCTTTCAGGACAGCAGAAGCTACACTACAGGATTCCTTTCTCCAAAGAATGAATCTACCAAATAGCTTTGTGCTCCTATTATGCAAATCAGGCAGTAAGAAGAGGGTGAAGGCAAAGGGTAGCCAGGGCCCCAGGTGAGGATTTGGCCACCCCAAACCCTCCCTGCTTCCTGAAATATACCAAGTTAAAGGCATTGTATTCTAAGAGTTGAAAGAATTATTCTCATCTGTCCTTGCATGCCAAGCTAGCATAGATTCCCAAACTTACTGGCTTGCCACCCCCTTTTCAGAAAAAAAAATTATTCCACGCCTTCCTGGGCATTTCCAAGTGCCCAGGTATTTTTATTTAATACCTCCAATTGCACCCAAGGCTGTTACCATCCCACTGATAGTTCCAGCATCGCTCTGACCCCCAGGGGTGATATTGCAGACTTTGGGAACCTATGGGCTAGAGGCTGAGCCTGAGAAGTGTGAGTATTGTGCCCAGCACCATCCACTACCTAGGACAGTCTGGCTTCATTCTCCATTGCACACAGTCATGGAATTTCAGGGCTGATTGAAACTAGGGACTTATTTATCAAGGATATTCATTCAAAGATATCAAGACAGGAAACAACTTATCTAAGGTTATATGGCTTATAGTGACCAAGCAAGGACTGGAACTCTGCTGTGACTGCCAACCAGAGCTCTTCCTTGTAATTCCCTCCTTAAATCAGACACACACAAGTACACTCCACACTGAAATAGCACCCTCCCTGAAGTGAGGGGTCACCCAAAGAGCTGGGGTGATTTTGTAAGACAACAAAAGAGCTGTAAGAATTCACATTCTTCCTCTCCTGTTTGTATTGAATTCCAATATTCATGTACTCAAAATGCTTCACTGGGAGGAAAAAAATTTTGATGCACTGACTTCCCATGACCACCAAAGGAGGGGTAGAACTCCTGGCCTTTATCTCCACCCTCGCATGTGCCTCTATCCCCTGGAGGCAACTGCAAACCCCCTACCCTCAAAATAGATTTAGGTCATCCCCTCTGCATAGAAAGAAATATATAGGGAGAGGGGAGAAGAAAGATTTAGGAGAGGAAGAAGGGAAAGAGAGGGAAGGAAAAAGAGAAGGAAAGAAAATATCAAAAATTCACTGCTTTTGTCTCTGAATTGATGGGAACCTTTCATAGAAGACATGCCTACAGAGATCACAACAAAATTTTCCTACCCATATAAAGACATAAGGAATCAGAAACCTGTGCATAATGAGTTGATTTCAGTCTGGGCTCCCAATACCACAAGCCAAGGTAATGCTTCTTCAGGAAATGTCTCAGGTAGACTTCCATCTACCTGGAGGTATTGGAGCATTGGCTGTGAGTTAACCAGGCTAGTATGCCAACCCCCCCCTAGAACATCTGGAAAGCTAAAGGTAGCTTGGGGTTTTTTATGTATTTCAATGAACAGCTTTAGATTAAAATTCAAGAACTAACTTATTTGTGGGAGGGAGACTAATCAAAAGACATAAGGGTTAGCATTTGGAATTGTGCAAATATTTGGTGTTGGGATAAATTATATCACTGGTAGCCACCTCTAGAAATCACAGTCTAACTCTGAAGAAGATCACACAGTTCTATTTTCCATTAATTCATCCATTCATTCATTCAAGCAATATTTATCGAGTGCCTACTATAAACAAAGCACCATACCTGTCACTGGAAATACCGTAGAAAATAGACAAAAACTCCTTTCCTGGAGTTTTTATTAGAATATACAGTTGTATATTCTAATAGAGGTGATAAATGACATACAAGCTAAACAAGTAAAATGCATTGATGTTACACAATGACAAGTATTGATGACAAAAAATAAATCAGGGAAAAGAGATATGATATAAAACAATGGGGGATTGATTAGAGGCCTCCCTAAGAAAGTGAGTTTTGACTAAAGACCTAAGGAATCGGAAAGTGAGACATGCACATATTGAAGGAAGGGTGTTCCAGGCAAAAGGAAGAACAAGTGCAAAAGTTTTCAGGCTTAAGTGAGCCCAGAATTTTCCAGAAAAACACCACCAGTGGGGTAAGAGCAGAGGAAAGGAGATGAGGCAGAATAATAAGAGACAAGAAAAAAGTACAGGAAGACAGGTCATTTGGATTTCCTTATTTGTAAAAAGGTGGAGGTAAATGGTAACACACACACACACGCACACACACACACACACACACACACACACACACACACCTGAAATACTGTAGTATTAATTGAGTCAATTTGTGTAGACGGCATGGCAGAGTTTTCAACACTGGAAGATCTTGAATTCTAGTCACTTTTCATTTCCTTTAACAGCTTGTTCCACGTCATCCTACCCCTTCCCATCCTCCTAGTGTCCCAGCTCCCACTCTAATCCTCAGCACCATCATCTCCCTACCCTCCCTACAGCAAAGCTGCTTCCCTGTGGAGCTATCATTGTGGAAAGGATATGATAAATAGCTCATACCACAGTGATAATAATCTCTTACATTACAGTGGGTTTTTACACATTTTGGAAGACAGGCTGGAATTGACTCATTAGATCCTCAAAACATTCCTGAAAGATACATTCTCTTGTTATAAAAGAAGATATCACCCCTCAAAGGTCAAGCAACCCATCCAGGGTCATGCAGAATAAGAGTAGGACTCATGTCCCTTGGTTCCCATCTAGACTGTCTCTTTAATGACTGCTGCAACTGAATGTGTTCACACATTACACATTAACCAAATGTGTCCACACATTACACATTAACCCACTGTGTCCATACAGAATTACAGAAAAGTCAAGCTCTTGGAAACACTATTCTTATCATGAACAAAGGGCCCTACCTAGATCAGACACTTCTGGCAGCAACTCAGGTGGGCAGCGGACCAGCTACCATGTGCTCACACACTGGCACTCACTGGCCACACTATCACGTTGATGGTGTGAAAAGTCAAATGAACAAGGAAAATGGAGTCACAGCACAGCCCGGCACTAAGGTGAGCAGCATTTTTACTAATTCACTTTAATACCATTTCTCCTCCTGACCCAGTACAGCCCCCCCACTCCCTGGCTGTCATGCAGCTGAGCTCAGCAAAAGTCAGGCAGAGAGAAAACTAAAGTCCATGAAGCATGCTCTGGCCCAGAAGAGCCCTAATTCATGGGCCAAACTTGGCTGTGGGCCAATTTGGTTAAGCGTGAAAATTCTAAGGTGTTTTCTCAAGAACACTTTAAGTATATCTTTGCTCATCCCTACAAGGGTTCATTTGCTGGAATTCCCTTCCATGATGGCCATGACTGGCCTTGGTCATTTTTTGCAGCTGCAACCAGTCATTTCACCAATGAGCGCTGGTTGGTAATGAAGCAATGTGACAGTGGAAATGCCCTCAGACTTGAGACACCAGGCCCCATGCTGTAGAGGCCCCTCTCTGACCCTCCCCTGCATTGATGGTGCTCCAATAGAAAATCTCCTGCCTAAATACTCAAGGTTGGCCTTGCCCTCCCCAGGAAGGACTGCACCCCCAGTGTTAACCCCACAGGCCGGAGGATGGCTATTTGCAGGGTGTTGACGGAGCTCTAATGCAGAGGCTGGGAGGGCCCCTTGAGTGCTGGATGAATTTAAGGTGAAGAAAGGGGTGTTCCAGGCCAGTACTTCCATTTGCAACATTGCTTGAGCCCTGCAGGTGTTAGTGGTGGAATTCATGAATGGTCCAGGTGAACTGGTGCCCTCCCATCCCCACTGCTGAGAAAAATCACTCCAGGCACAGCAGGAAGTCTTGTGTTGTCACTGTCCATGGTGACCCTGCTCTGCCTTCAGATCATCTTATCATATCTAGCTCATTCTACCATATTTACCTATGTTGAGCAAGTTTGGATCTTAAGTGTCCCCAAAAGCTGGAGTGATAAAGGCTTGTCCCCAAGGTGAGGCTGTTGGGAGGTTGTGAAAATTTTAAGAGGTGAGGCCTAGTGGGCAGTCTCTGGGGGCATGCATGTGAAGGGGAACTGTGAGATGCCAGTCCCTTCCTTGTTCACCTCTGCTCCTTGGCCACAGAGTGAGAGATTTTGCTCCCTCCACATCCTCCCTCCACGATGTGCTACCTTGCTACAGGCCCAAAGTAACAGGACCAATCAGATTTAGTTTTCTATTATCTGTCTTCCCACCAGAATGCAATCTCCATTTGGGTCTTTTCAATTGTTTATGTGTCTATATTCATGGAATCTGGCATAATACCTAGTAAACACTATAAGTTCAATAACTATTGAATGAATGAATGAATGAAAACTTACAAAGCCATAAGCCAAAATAAAAGAGAAAACATTATGTTGATTATCTCTATTACTATGTTAATGACAGAAAGCTGACTGACACACCTTGGCACATGAATCTCCATGTCCTTCCCTCTTGCTGAAGGATGTGACTTCACTTTACAATGCTTTGACTTACTCATTCCCAGAGCCTTACACTTTTATGGACTTTGTCCATTTGTAACCATATCTTGACCTTGAGGTTTTCAGAAATAGCCCTCCCTTCTAAAGAAACCCACTTCCTGAATCTCTGGTTATTCTACTGCCTCCTCTGGGAACATGCCTTAGCACACACCATGCACCCTGTGTAAAAGGCCCTCCCTGCATTTGCCGCCAGGTACACCTTCCTCATCTATAGAAACAGCTCAAACATCACCTTTCATTCAATGTACATTCATTAAGCACCTAGTAGGAAGTAGTGCAGACCCTAGTAGAATGTGTTCCTTCCCCACAGAAATTAGCTCAGGAAATAGCCAAGTAAGCATTCCATCTACATGGTCACTTAAAGGTACCATGGGATCATAAGTTTTTACCAAGTTGCATTTTCCCAGGCAAGGTCCTGAAGAGACAAAGAAAACTGCCTGAAGTTTTATGCATACATTTACACACACACACACACACACACACACACACACACAGCAAAATGGAAACACCACAGTCTGATTTATTCCACTGATAAATCCTTTAAACAGAAGTTCATCCTATGAAATAAAGGAGCTAATATTAATTCAACTCTTAACCATATGTCTGATGTTACACTGTGATTTCAAATAATTATTCCAACAATTCTGCAAGGTAAGTATTTAAGTGCTATCTAATTTTACAGATGCAAAAACTGACATTAAAAGAAATGTCCAGCAGCCAGGCATGATGGTGCATGCCTTTAATCCAAGCACTTAGGCAGCTGAGACAGGAGGATTGCAGGTTTGAGGTCAGCCTCAGCAACTTAGCAAGACCCTGTTTCAAAATTTAAAAATAAGAAGGAGCTGGGCCAGGTAGGTAGCACATGCCTGTAATCCCAGTCCTTTGGAGGCTGAGACAGGAGGACTTCAGGTTCAAGGACAGCCTCAGTAACTTGGCAAGAATCTCTGCAATTTAGTGAGACCTGTCTCAAAATAAATAAAATAGGGCTGGGAGTGCAGCTCAGAGGTAGAATGCCCCTGGGTTCAATCTCCAGTACTACGAAGAAGAAGAAAGAAGAAAGAAGAAGGAGAAGGAGAAGAAGGAGGAAGAATAAGAATAAAGAATAAGAATAAGAATAAGAATAAGAATAAGAATAAGAATAAGAATAAGAGGGATGGGCGTGGTGGCGCACGCTTGTAATCCCAGTACTTTGGGAGGCAGAGACCGGAGGATCCGGGTTCGCGGCCAACCTCAGCGCGCATGCGTGCGTGATCTATCTATCTATCTATCTATCTATATCATCTATCTATATGTATATCTCCTCTCTCCTCTCTCTCTCTCTTTCTCTCTCTCTCTCTCTCTCCCCCTAGTGAGGCCCTCCGCAACTTCGTGAGACCCGGTTTCAAAAATAAAGCATAAAAAAATAGGGCCGGGGGTGTAGCTCGGAGGTAGAAAGCCCCTGCATTCAATCCCTGGTACTGCAAAAAAAAAAAAAAAAAGAATAAGAATAAGAATAAGAAGAAGAAGAAGAAGAAGAAGAAGAAGAAGAGAAAGGGAAAGGGAAAGGAAAAGGAAAAGGAAAAGAAAAAGAAAAAAGGGCTGGGGATATAGCTCAGAGGTAGAAATCCCCCGGGTTCTATCACCAGTTAAAAAAAAAAATGCCCAGCATTACATGGCTGGCAAGTGACTAAAATAGGCTTCCCTTATTCATTCATTCATTCAATAGTTACTGAACTTATAGTGTTTACTAAGTATTATGCCAGACAACACTGATACAGACATACACAATAGACAAGACCCAGATGGCGCTTGCATTCTGGTGGGGAAGACAGATAATAAAAAACTAAGTCACGAAAGAGGCAGCACAACAGATTGGGACAGTGCTATAAATAAATGAACATATAAATGTAATCATGTGGATCTGGGAGTGGGTGGATGTTATCTGAGACAGGCTAGTCAAGGATCTGTCTGGTTGCAAACCACTGCTCTTTCCATAATCCTTTCTGTTCCTCCAGTGTCTCCCTATGGTTTATGTGGCACCCAATTCAGGTTCCATGTATTCTACCACTCACTCCAAGCCTACCAAATGTTTGCAAAGCTAGCCATTGCCATCAACCCCCGAATTCTTTTCCTAAGGTGCTGCAGAATTATATGATGCTCCTCAGACTCAACAGAATAAAAGGGAGATCTGTGCATATATTGATGCATGACCAAAGAGGAGAGGTCATAAGAAAATTCATTATTAATGTATGCTTTGCTGACTATGATAAATTAGTAGGTCACTGTGCTCTATAGGCTGAGTGTGTGCACAGGATCATCCTCCCAATGATACATTTTGAAGGAGGTTAATTAAGCCTTACTGTCCCTCTGCTTGCCTCTCTTCCTTGTTTCAAATCCAGACTCTCCTCCCCATCATTGTCCTCTGAAATCTGAAATTCCCACCTCTATTAGTCAGCTTTCAGTCACTATAACAAAATACCCAAGGCAATTAACTTAAGGAGAAAAGGTTTATTTGGGCTCATAGTTCCATCCCAAGATAAGATGGCCCCATTTCTTTGGGCCTCTGGTAAGGGCAACACATGGTGGGAGAGCATGGATGAGAAAACTCCTTGCATTATATCCAGGAAGCAAAAAGATAATGAAGAAGAGATGGAGGTCACACAATCCCCTTTAAGGGAACAACCCAAATAACCTAGGATCCTCTCACAAGGTACCACCTCCTAAAGGTTCAACATCCCCTAGTGGAGCCATCCTGGGGACCAAGCCTTTAATACACAGGGCTCTGGGGACATTCTACCCAAAGGTGGGATGGGAAGAAAACAAAAGCACATCTCCAAAAACCTACTTTGAAATTTGTGCTTCACCCTTTACTTGTCTTGTGAACTTGAAGAAATCACTTAATGTCTAGAATTCTCAAATTCTCCTAGTATAAATTGGGGGAAAGGCTCTATTATGGAAATGATATGTGAGTTAGTGTATGAAAGGCTATTAGAAACTATCCAGTTATAAATACAGGTCCAATTGAAATGCAAGGGTTGCTTGGAAGATGCATCTAAATCATGTGATTTAATGAACTGAGCTCCTGCCACCCACTATTGCTTTAACTGTAGGAAATGGGGTACATAAGGGCTGGTGTGGTGCAGGAAGGAGAGGCAAGGTTCTGCGAACTGGGGTGGAACTGTATGGGAGCATTATAGCTTTGGGATCACAGGTGCTTGAGGAGAACAGCCAAGAGAAAACAAAGGAGCACTGAAGAGGTGCCCAGCCCATGTCACAGAACTTGAGCTTCTCTAGTGGCAGAGCACAACCAAAAGAAAGCTGGAGTCCAGGGTGAGTCCAGGTAAAATAGTCATTATTGAGGACTATTCACCAACAAGGCATGATTACCAACAGAAATCAACTTAGCAACACATGTCTACCACCCTAGAATGCACAACTATGAAATCTTTCTGCCAGCACTGTGGGATCAGAGTAGGCTTTCTGGAATATAGTAATGAGAGTTGACTGCCTCAGACCTGAGAAATAAATCCATAGGGAAATGGGGGCTATTCAAAATAATGCTAAGCACAGAAACAACAACTTATGAGTAAATGTAATAAACTATTGACTCTTAAAAATAGCCACTTTCAATTGCTTAAAAAACAATACCAAAATGGTAAAACTCTATAGAACATTAAGATTTTAGGGTGTTTTAGATGAGAAAATAAAGATAAAATAACTTTAGATGTAGAGAATTTAGTTAACAATATATGCTAAAAATTATCCAGGCTTGGTAGCAAGTGCCTATCATCCCAGCTATTTGGGAGGTTAAAGTGGGAGGTTAAAGTGGGAGTTTTCAAGGCCTGCCTGGGAAACTCACTGTGACCCTGTATCAATATTTCAAAAATAAAAAGGGATATGGATGTAGCTCAGTGGTAGAGCCCCTCTGGGTTCCATTCCCAGCACTACAAAAAAAATAAAAAATGAAAAAAGAACATAGGCTAAAAATGATAGAGCAATCACTGAAGAGAAACATCATAAAATAAAAATAAGAGCTAAAACTATAAAGACTTTTAGGTGAAAAATAAAAATGTGCTCATGACCTTAGGTAGGCCAAGATTTCCTAAGCACTGATTAAGCCTTAATAATAAAACCCCAAATTGGAAACAACCCAAATGCCCATCAGAAGGTAAGTGGATAGATTGAAAAATATTTATACAATGGAATACTATCCAGCCATAAAAAATGAATAAATTGCTGTTATATACCACAAACAATGCTGAATAAATCTTAAAAATATTATCTTAAGTGAACAAAACTAGATATACAACATTAAATACTATATGATTCCATCTATATGAATTTTAAAAGGGGAAAAAGTAATACATAATAAATTCAAAAGTGGTTGTCTCAGGGATAGAGGATTAATTGAAAAGGAAACTTTTTATGGTAAGAAATATTCTACATATAGTGTGGTAGTTATGTACATGTAAACAATGATAAAACTTACCAAACTGAACATTTAAGGTCTATTCATTTTATTGTATATAAATTATGTCTCTACTTTTTCAATACACAAAAGTAGTCTAATTGGGTTCCCTTGCTAACATTATAAATATAGTAGAGGAAGGGAAAAAGTCTCACAATAGTAATAAAAACTACCATGTACATAGGAGTAAATAAAGGAAAAGAAGTGCAAGACTTTAATGAAGAAAATTATAAAATTTATTGAAAGAAAACCTAGGGGGAAGAAGATAGCAATGGAGTAAGACCTTAAGGTGAGCTTGTCTCTAACTCGGGAACTCTGAGTGGAGCAGCATCCCACATCCCAGACTACCTTCATGGGAGATAGGAACTAAAAAAGAGAAACTCAAGAATATCTATAAGGATGCTTTTAAACACCAAGACTGAAAAGGAAAAAGAAGGAACAAATCCCGGAGCAAGCGGAGATGCAAGAACAAGAGCCTGCACCCCTGAATGGTGGGAACTTTAGAAACCCCCCCAAAATCTCATATCCAGTAACCTGAGACTTGCTTAAAAGACAGTGAGGGCACCAGACACAAAATTGCAGAGCCCCGTGGTGGCACTGGATAGAAAAAGGTGACCAAACCTACCACCCCGTCCTCACTACCTCCCTGTACCCACCACGTGTCTGGCAGCAGAGGTGAGTGTGCAATCCACAGGGAGGTCAGTGCAGACTCCGCACCATGGGTTACTGAAAAGAGACCAGAAGAAGAGGTTGGGCATAGAGGCAGACCTTGGCTGCATGCCACACACAAAATTCTGAGGAAAACACCAGGTTTAGAAGTCACAGACCAACCCAGCCTTTTCTATGGAGAGCATGAACTCCCCACACTTGCTTTGGGATTGACTCTGTGCCTAGGGCCCCTGCTCGGCACCCAGGCAGATGTAGGGAGTTGCTGGTCCAGGGTCTTGACAGAGGCCCTAATGCTGGGAGTATAGACTGAATTCTTTTTACAGGAACACTTGGAACATGCTCAAGTACAAGTTTGTTGTTGTTATTTGTTTGGGGGTTTTTTGTTCTGTTATTGTTTATTTTTTTTACCTCTGCTGTGTGTTTGTTTGAAGTTTTATTTTCTTTTCCCTTTTGCATTTTTTCTCTTTCCTCCCTCCTTTCTTTTCTTCTCTCCCTTTTTTGCAGTGCTGGGATTGAGCCTAAGACCCTAGTGAACACTGGGTGAGTACCTTGGACCACAACCACAACCCCTAGCCTAGAAGAGCCTCTTCCCAACAGCCAGCAGTCAGGTCCAGCCCCTCTCTGCACTTCTACCCCATTCTGCCTCGTTAACAAAGTAGGTAACCCAGCAGGCATGGGAGCAAGCTTGAACCAGAGCTTTGGAGCAGCATTCACATGTCTTCTAAGCAAGCCTCAATCCAGGAAGAAAGAAAACCTATCAAGGGACTGTCCAAAGCCACAATGTAATTCAGTTCTTCTCCAACAAGGAAATTTTACTCATTCTCATTTAAACAATTCTTAAGGTCTTCCCCCCTTTTTTCCTTTTTCTTTCTTTTTCTTCTCCTTTCCTCTTGTGTATGTGTGAGAGATGGTTTGTGTTTTGTTTTGTTTGTTTGATTCCCAGTGCACCTGTTTGCCTATGCCTTGTATGTTTTCCACTTCTTATCACTATATCTTTATATTCTATACTGTTTACTAGAATTTTCCTTTACTTTTAGTACCTTTATTTTTATTATCTTCTTCCTAACCCTAATTAAACTCTTATTCTACTCGATTCTATTTTCTACCTCACCCTATTCCTGCATCCCTCACTCTATCCCCTTCCTCCTCACTCACCTTCACCATTATTTACATCACAGTTTACCCTTGTATATACCAACTGACTCCTCTAAACCCCTACTGCTGAGGCTGGACCACATAGGTGAATCAACAGGAATGACTTCTGGACACTAAGGACAGGGCAATCCCAGCTGATAGATGGAGCCACCCAGCACCCCACACAAAGAAGTTTAGAAATGCACAGGACACAAATTGTACTGGCCACAACTCCAGTTGCAATGCTTAGGCAGGATTTTATTAGAGAGAGAGAGAGAGAGAGAGAGAGCACACGCTATGCTGGAGAAGGACGCAGTGGAATGCTTCAGCAAGACACTCCCCTCCTCTGAAACTTCGGGTCTTACATAGGGTTTTTACTGCCTTATCTGGTCTTCCTTATCCTGGTTGCTAATGCAACAGGCCAACAGCCCACTTTGTTATTTTCACCATACCAGCAACCCTCCAAATGCAGGTGCCAACAGCCCACCTGACGAAACAGCATATGGATGGCATACCCCACATACCATGACCAGGTCACAAAGAGGAAGGGGGAGAAGCATTGGGGTGTAGCAGGTGGGGCTGCTTGTAATCTCCTTACCTACCCAAGTGCAGCACAAGGGGCTTTAGCTACTTTTGCATTCTTACTGGCAGTTAACACTGGGTCAGAGGCAGATTCCCGGTCTTTAACACCTGCAACCCATCAATACCACCATCACAGCAGGCAGACAGTCTTGTTGTAGCTGCACCCCAGTGCTGGTGATATACAGGCAGAACAATAGAGGAGTGATAGTAGACACAGATTGCAAAGACAGCTTATAGGGTGATAAATACTCAGCAGAAAGCTGTGAATACCCATATGGCTGAGACTATTCACTTTTAAGACATACCTCGAGGTAAATATTTACCTCTAGAATAGGATATCATAAAGGGAGAGAGAATAGACATAGGAAATCCACAGAGTGAGAGAAAGAGAGCCAGCAAAAACATCAAAGATACAAACTTAAGGAACATGAAAAAGCAAGGAAACAATGAGCCCCCACAATCCCACAACAACAGAACTCACCAACTCAGAGTTGCAGAGAAGATAGTTGAAATAGTCCAGAATTTCAGAAAACAGTTTAGGAATAGCCTGAAAGTAATGAAAGATCATAACAATAAATAAACTGATACTCTGAACAGGAATCAAAAAGAAGCACTGAAGGAGTGAAGGATACAATAAATGAAAAGAAAACATCAATACAAACCATCAATGGCAGAGTAGACCACATGGAAAACAGTCTCACTCTTAGAAGACGACTACTCCAAAAATGAACACATAGTATGTAATTTAGAAAATTCAATTTGACAGCATGAGCTGGACACCCAAGAGATTTGGGATGTTTAAAAGAACAAATCTAAGAATGATAGGCATAGAAGAGGCAGAAGGTGAAACCAAAGGAATAAAAAATCTCTTCACATAAATAATATCAGAGAATTTCCCTAACATAGAAAGTGAGGTTGATACACAGGTACAGGAAACATAGAACACCTATTAGACAGATCATAGAAAAGGTTCACCCTACCACATAATTACAAAGAAGAAATAAAAAATAAATGCCAGAACCAGAGAAAGGATGATTTCCATCAAATGAACAACTAAGCAAAGAATAAACACTACCTCAAACAGAAATTAAAACTCAAAATGTTAGGAATTAAAAATCACCTCTCAATAATTACACTGAATATCAATGGTCTCAACTCCCCAATTAAAAGACACAAAGTGGCAAAATGGATTAAAGATGATAATCCATCTGTATGGTGTCTGCAAGAAATGCACCTTACAGGTAAAGATATTCACAAACTAAAGGTGAAGGGCTGGAATAAGTTAATCCACACTTATAGAACTCAAGGGCAAGCAGACAAAATAGACTTCAAGGCTAAACTTATCAGAATTGACAAAGCAGAACATTTTTTTACTGGTAAAACGAACAATCCAACAAGAGGATATAACAATAGTTATGCTCCAACATTCATGCTCATTTATGCAACATTTATGCTCCAAACATAGGTGCAACCACTTTTATAAAACAAACTCTTCATGACATTCTCACATAGATCCCAAGACAATAATGCTAGATTTCAACACTACTCTCACACCACTAGACCAATCTTTCAGACAAAAGATCAGCAAAGATGCCTCAGACCTAAAGAACACCATAAACGAAATGGATCTATTAGACCTATACAGAATAGTCCATCCAACTACAGCTGAATACACATTCTTTTCAGTTGCTCACAAAACTTCTCCAAATACACCATATCCTGGGCCACAAAGCAAGCACTAGCAAATTCAAAAAATGTGACATAATCCCTTGCATCTTCTTAAACCATAATGGAATATTAGAAATCAACAATAAAAATACCCAGAGAAATTTCATAAGTACATAGAGAATGAATACCACAGTGCTGAAAGAGGACTGCATCATAGAAGAAATAAGGGGAGAAATAAAAAAACTCCTAGAAATAAATGAAAACAGAGACACAACATAGCAAAATCTCTGGGTCACTATGAAGGCATTATTAAGAGGAAAATTCAAAGCACTTAGTGCTCACATAAGAAGATTAGAAAATTACCAACTAAATAACTTAATGGCAAACCTCAAAGCCCTTGAAAAGCAGAAACAGTCTAATACCAAAGCCAGTAGAAGACAGAAAATGATTAAAATCAGAGCAGAAATCAATGAAGGAGAGAACAACAACAAAAAATACCAAAAAATCAACAAAGCCAAAAGCTGGTTTCTTTATTGTTTATAAATGAAGGAAATATTTATTGTCTGTACTGAAAATGTTTGCCTACTCTTGCTCTTAGTTGCCCTATTTAAAGGTATAATATTTTTGTGGTTGTTGTTTATTTTATTTTTTGTTTTTGTTTTTTTAAATATATTCATTTATTGGTGCATTGTAGTTATACATTTTGATAAGTGTCAGGGTATCAGAAGCATGCATGCACACATTGCTCATTTAGCCCTCCCCCACATCCCACCCTATTCCCTCCCCCTTCCCTCCTTCTCGTGCTCAGCATAGTGATTGACTCTGATAAATTTGTGTATATACATCATGTGCATTAGTGGGTTTCCCTCTTTCCCCCTCCCATCTCCCTCAGTTAGGTGCCCTTCTTGCTCATCTAAAGTTTTCTCCTTTGTCTGGAGTCCCTTCTAAATCCCATTCTCCCTAGCTTCCACATATTAGGGAGAACTTCCAACTTTTCGCTCTTTGTGACTGACTAATCTCACTTAGCATAATGTTCTCCCATTCCCTCCATTTCCCTGTAAATGATGTAATTTTGTTCTTCTTTATGGCTGCGTAAAATCCCATTGTGTACATATCCCATAGTTTTGTAATCCATTCATCAGTTGATGGGCATCTTGGCTGGTTCCAAAGTTTGGCAATTGTGAATTGTGCAGTTCTAAACATAGACACACATGCATTAGTCTGGTAGTTTGGTTTCAGTTCTTTTGGGAAGATTCCTAGAAGTGGTATTGCTGGGTCATATGGTAGGTTCATTCCCATTCTTCTGAGGATCCTCCACACTGTTTTCCAAAGTGGTTGAAATAATTTGCAATCCCACCAACAGTGTATTAGAGTTACTGCTTCTCCACATCCTTGTCAGCATTTGTTGTTTGTGTTTTTAATAATTGCCATTCTAATTGGGATTAGGTGAAATCTCCAGGTAGTTTTGATTTGCATCTCTCTGATTGCTAATGATGTTGAACATTTTTTCATACATTTATTGGCCATTTGTGATTCTTCTTCTGTGAAGTGCCTATTTAATTCACTTGCCCATTTTTTGATTGGGTTATTTGTTTTTCTAATGTTGATTTTTTTAAGTTCTCTGTACATTCTAGAAATCTTCTCCCATTCTGTCAGCTCTCTGTTGAGGTTCTTGATTGTTTCGTTTGCTGCACAAAAGCTCTTCAGTTTAATGCAATCCCACATATTGATCCTCATTTTAATTTCCTGTGTTTTTGGGGTCTTGTTGAGGAAGTCTTCACCTGTGCCTATGTGTGGAAGTGTTGGACCTATGCCCTCTTCCAGTAGTTGTAAGGTCTCTGGTCTGATTTCTAGGTCTTTGATCCATCTTGAATTGACTCTTGTACTGGGTGAGAAAGTGGGGTTTATTTCTATTTTTCTGCATATAGTTAGCCAGTTTTGCCAGCACCATTTGTTGAAGAGGCTATCTTTTTTCCAGTGGATGTTTTTAACCCCTTTGTCAAAAATCAATTGACTGTAGGTGTGTGGATTTGTTTCTGAGTCTTCTATTCTGCTCCATTGGTCTATGTGTCTGCTTTTGTGCCAATACCACGCTGTTTTTATTACTATGGCTTTGTAGTATAGTTTGAAGTCAGATATTGTGATGCCTCCTGCATGGTTCTTGTTGCTGAGAACTACTTTGGCTATTCCAGGTTTTTTTGTTGTTCCAAATGAATTTAAGGACAGATTTTTCTGTCGGTGAAGAATGACTTTGGTAATTTAATGGGTATTGCATTGAATCTATAGAGCACTTTTGAAAGAATGGCCATTTTGATGATATTTATTCTGCCTACCCAAGAGCATGGGAGATCTTTCCATCTTCTAAGATCTTCAATTTCTTTTTTCAATGTCTTAAAATTTTCCTTGTAGAGGTCTTTTACCTCTTTGGTTAGGTTTATTCCCAAGTATTTTATTGTTTTGGGTGATATCATGAGTGGAAATTTCTTCTGGATTTCTTTTTCAGTGGATTTATGCTTGGTATACAGAAAGCTTCTGGTTAAGATTGATTTTTTATCCAGACACTTTCTGATAATCCTTTGGATTTCCATGCTGCCTGTGGTAATATCACCTTTTTCATCTCTTATTTTAGTAATTCTCTCAGAGAACCAACCCAAATTACTAAAATAAGAGATGAAAAAGGTGATATTACCACAGGCAGCATGGAAATCCAAAGGATTATCAGAAAATATTTTGAAAAACTATACTCCAACAAAATGGAAAACCTAGAAGAAATTGACAAACTTCTAGACACATATACGTTTCCTAAATTCAATCAAAAAGATATATAAAATGTAAACCAACAATAGCAGTCAAAGAGATTGTAACAGCAATAAAGAGCCTATTAAAGAAAACCCCAGGTCCAGATGGTGTCCCAGTTGAATTTTATAAAACCTTTATAGAAGATCTAATCCCAATACTTCTCAATCTATTCTATGAAATAGAAAGAGATGGGATTCTCCCAAAAACATTCTATGAAGCCAAAACCAAATAAAGACAGCTCAACAAAAGAAAACTACAGACCAATATCGTTGATGAACTTAGATGCAAAATTTCTAAACAAAACACTAGCAATGTGCATTCAAAACCACATCATGAAAATTGTACACAACGACCAAGTCAGGTTCATCCTAGGGATGCAAGTCTGGTTCAACATATGAAAAACAATCCATGTAATTCACCAAATAAATAGAACTAAGGACAAAAATCACATGATCATTCAATAGATGCTGAAAAAGCATTTGACAAATCCAACACCCATTCATGCTAAAAGCACTGCAGAGAATTGGAATAGAAGGAACATACCTCAACACCATAAAGGCAACATACAATAAATCTACAGCCACCATCATATTGAATGGGCAAAAACTATGAGAATTCCCTTTGAAATAAGGAACAAGACAAGGATACCCACTCTCTTCACTCCTTTTCAATATAGTACTTAAGAGAGACTCTAGTCAGGGCAAGAGAAGGAAATCAAAGAAATACAAATAGGAAAAAAAAGAACTTAAATTATCTCTATTTGCAGATGGCATGATCCTATACTTTGAAGACCCAATAAACTCAACCAAAAGACTTTTAGAACTGACTAACAAATTCAGCAAAGTGTCTGGCCTCTGGATACAAAATCAATCTAAAAAAATCAGAAGCTTTTCTATATGCCCAACTATAAATCTACTGAAAAAGAAATCCAGAAGACATTTCCATTCACAACAACCTCAAAAACAATAAAATACTTAGGAATGAATCTAACCAAGGAGGTAAAAGACCTCTACGATGAAAATTATAAAACACTAAAGAAAGAAACTGAAGAAGATCTCAGAAGGTGAGAAGATCCCCCATGCTCTTGGATAGGCAGAATAAATATCATCAAAATGGCCATCCTTCCAAAAGTGATCTACAGATTCAATGCAATACCCATTAAAATACTATGGTCATTCTTCACAGATATAGAAAAATTAGTCCTTAAATTCATTTGGAACAACAAAAGCCCCAGAATAGTCAAAATAGTTCTCAGGAATAAGAAGCATTCAGGAGACATCACAATACTTGACTTCAAACTATACTACAGAGCCAAAGTAATAAGATTCAGAAAAATCCACACACTTACAGCCAATTGATTTTTTACAAAGGGGCCAAAAACATACACTGGAAAAAAGCCTTTTCAACAAATGGTGTTGGCAAAACTGGTTATCCATATGTGGAAAAATGGAAATAAATTCCACTTTCTCACCCCGCACAAGAGTCAATTCAAGATGGATCAAAGACATGGAAGTTAGACCAGAGACCTTGTAGCTACATACAGTCACAGGTAAAAACTTCCTCAACAAGACCCTAAAGGCAGAAGAAATTAAAATGAAGATCAATACATGGGATTGCATTAAACTGAAGGGTTTCTGTGCAGCAAAGAACCTCAAGAGGAGGTGACAGAATGAGAGAAGATCTTTGCCAGCTACTCCTCCGATAGAGGACTAATACCTAGAATACACAAAGAAGTCAAGAAACTCACCGCTCAAAAACAAATAACACAATGAAAAAAAGGGAAGTGAACTAAATAGACACTTCACAAAAGAAAAATATAAATGGCCAACAAATATATAAAAATGTTCAACATCATTAGCAATCAGAGAGATATAAATCAAAACTATCCTTAGATTTCACCTAACCCCAAATAGAATGGTAATTATTAAAAACACAAACAATAATAAATGTTGGCGAGGATGTGGAGAAGTAGGAACTCTGATACATTGTTGGTGGGATTGAAGATTAGGGCAAACACTGGAAAACTGTGTGGAGGATTCTCAGAATAGGAATGAACCTACCATAGACCCAGTTATACTTTCCCCGGGTATCTACCCAAAAGAATTACAACCAGACTAACATAGTAATGCATGCATATCTACATTTATAGCTGCACAATTCATAATTGCCAAATTATGGAACCAGCTGAGATGTCCATCAACAAATGAATGGATTACAAAATTGTGGGATATATACACAATGGAATTCTACTGGAGAATATTATGCTAAATGAGATTAGTCAGTCACAAAGAGTGAAAGGTCAGATGTTCTCCCTCACATGCAGAAGCTAGGGAGAAATTGGGATACAGGAGGGACTCTAGACAAAGGGGAAGAAAACTTAATGAAGTGAATGAGGGGACCTAACTGAGGGAGATGGGAGGGGTGGAAGACTTGAAGAGGGAAACACCTCAATGAACATGGTGTACATACACAAACCAATCAATGTGTTGAGCATGGGAATGTAGGGAGGTAGAGGGAGTGGAGTGGGAGCTGGGGAAGGGCTCAAGGAGCACCGCTTGCATGTATGCCTCTATCACCCTGAACTTCATCAAGATGTATGATTACAATGCACCAATAAAAAAGAAAACCTAAGTAAATAGGTAAAACATGTTCATCAATATGAATTTTCAGTATTAAAAGATATCAATTTGTGCCCAAATGAATGTGTAACTTCAATGTAATTCCAATGTAATTAACAACTTTAATTCGTGAATAGAGATACATGAATCTTTAGAGACTAATTTAGCTATGAATAAAGAGACACATATCATAGATTTAGAATTTCCACCTTTAAAAATATGCCCCAAGGAAAAGCCTTACTCTTCTGCATAAGAAGATATATACAAGAATGACTATTTTAATATAATTTTATTGGTGCATTGTAGTCTCACATCATAATATGTGATATGGACTTCCATCTGGCTCCCTGCCAACTCCCTCTAGTTTCCCAGCATGATATTAAGAATAACTATTGCACTATTGCTTAGGAAACACCAAAAAGTACATATATTTTTAATTATTTCCTTTTTTAATATATACTTTTATTGGTGCATTGTAGGCTCACATTATAATGTAGTTCAGAATGATAGTGACATATATGCACACAGCACTTGGTGAGCCCCAGCTCCAGCTCCACTCCCCTCACCTCCCCATACATGATATTGAGACTGGCACTGATAATATCACATATGTACATAATGTTAATGGAAGTGTTTCCTTCATTAATTCTCCCTCCCTACCACCGCCTCCATCCCCTAGACCCCCTCCATCATTCCACTGGGGTTTCTCCTCCATTATCTAATGGCCCTCTTGTATCCTGATTACTCCCTAGCTTCCACATATGAGAGAAAACTTATGACTCTTCACTTTCTGTATTTGGCTAATCTCACTCAACATGATGTCCTCCAGATCCATTCATTTTTCTGCAAATGACATAATTTTGTTCTTTATTGCTGAGTAGAATTCCATTGTGTGTATATCACATAATTGTGTAATCCATTCATCTGTTGATGAATACCTAGGTTGGTTCAATAATTTCGGTATTGTGAATTGTGCTGTTGTAAACATGGATATTCATGTATCACTATAATATTCTGATTTCAATCCCTTTGGAAAGATGCCCAGGAGTAGTATAGCTGTATTGTATGGTGGATCCAGTTTTTAATTATTTCTGATTGCTGAACTCTTTCCTTTTAGTTGGAGAACTGCTCTATATGAGGTTGGATTTTAGGAATTTAAGGATAAATTCTTTGTGAGATAATGTGAAATTTAAATTTAAAAAATCAGTCAATTTTTTTAAAAGTAATCATTATAAACTCAAAATAACATCTGTTCTGTGCTTGTTCATTATTTCTTCACCTTTACTCCTAGAGTCATTGAGTCCTCCCAGATTCATTTAACTTCTAGCTGCAATATATTCTTCAAGTGTTCTTTCAAAAAGATTTCTTGGTAGTAATTACTATTAAACATTGTATGTCCCAAGATGTCTATATTTCAACCTCATATTTAAGTAATAATTTTGCCCAATATAAAAATCACCACTTTGGAAATATTAATTCACTGCTTTCCCATATCTAGTTTAGCTGTTGAGAAGTATGACTGATTTTCTTGTTCCTTTGGGTTTATATGCTTTTTATCTTTGGAAGCATGTAGAATTTCTTCTTTTTCATTGACATCCTTTAATGTCACTGTAGAATGTCTCTGTGTCGTGTCACTGCTCCTGTTCAGCACTCTCTGTGTCCTTTAAATTCAGGGTCTTTCTTCTCCTTCTGTGATCTTGTTAGAGGGATATTTACATTTCTGCTTCAGTCCTCCATATCTGGTAACTTGCATTCTTTCTCTTTCATTTTCCAATGCATTCTAAAAACATTTCTTGTTCCAGAATTTCAGTCTACTAACATATTCTTTGTATCCATTCTGATATGCAGCACATCCAAATAAAGTTCTTTATTTTAGCTATTATATGTAGACACTCAATATCTCCCATTGGTTCCTGTTCATATTTGCTTCTCCCTGCTTTCTTTTTCAATATTTTCATTTCTCTAAGAATAATACTGTACTTATTTTTAAGTTATTATTCAGCCAGATGTGGTGGTGGATTCCAAGTTCAAAACCAGCCTAAACAACTTAGCAAGGCTATCAGCAACTTAGAGAGACCCTGCTTCCAAATAAAAAATAAAATAGGGCTGGAGGTGTTGCTCAGAGGTAGAATGCCCCTGGGTTCAATCCCCAGCACCACCAAAAAAATTAAGTATTGTTCATTATGTTTTCTGTTTCCTTTGCTTTAGCTTATTTATTTTGTTAAATGTCTCCTGTAGAACTCTTACTCCTCACGTATCTCACTATTGATCAATAGTGAACTTGTAAGTTCATCTTTTATGCCCTTAAACTATCAACTGCTTTTGCAAATAATATATACCTGAAGGGGAATACTTCAGCCTTGTTTGTTCTCCAGATGAGTTGAAGGAAGATGCTCTTAGAGGTAGAAAGTTTCAGAGGTTGTAATCTGAATCCAAGCTTCATCTCATGTTCTCATAAGAATGGGCTGTCTCTATTGTAATTCACACCGAATGGGAGAAGGCAGGAATCCAGGTGTGGTCTCCACTGGCTTCTCACTTCAACTCCAGAGCAGCCCTGAGGCTACTCTGCTGCTTCGGCCTCCTACTGTTACTTTCCTGCTCACAGAGACAGACAAGAAGTCCAGACCCACAGTAATGTGGGAAAGAAAGGAAACACTTAGGAAGCTCTCTGCCGGCCAACCCCTGGCTTTCTTCCTCTCCTGTCCATCATTCCTCTCATCCGGGCAGCCAAACACATTCGTCTCCTTGAAGGTTCTCACATTTGTATGTTAGTTAATGAAAAATCGTTGAGATTTATTGATCTTTGTCCCCCTATGGCATCTCTATTGTTGGGTTCAGAGAAGAAAACTAACACTATGCAAAGACTGAGCCATGTAGGACTCCAGAAATGCTAACTTCATCAAGAGAAAATTTTTAAATTAAACTACAAGACAAGGGTATATGTGACTGAGTACAGTTAGTTTACATAATAGTTCTCAACTCATGGAATACAGCTTTCCTGATTATTCTTAAACCTAATAAATGACTTCAGAATAAATTAATTTGATCAAAGTTCACCAGGGACACTAGAGAGAGAAGATTTGGCTACTTTTAATAACTATTCAAAGGTTGAATAGACAGTCACAGAATTATACCCCATAGGACACTGTCCTTGCCCTCATCTAATTCATCTTTTCTCTTGGTGTATATTTTCAAACTTCCATAGCTCTCTATGAAATATCAAATCTTGACCTACTTTAATTTTATTTTCTTCTGTTCCAGTTAGAAGATAAAGACAATAGTTTGGATAAGACATTGCCATGGTTTCATATCAGAAAGGTTATAACCTGGGTCCTTCAATGAATGCTGGGTAATCACTAATCACTCTGAGACTGAGCAAGATACTTCTTGTGACTTAATTATGGAAATTCTGGATTACAGAAGATAGAATCCAATTCCTTTTCTCTGCCAAAGGCAACTTGACATTTGCATAGTATCCTGTGGAAAACTGTTGTGATTTGAGCCTCCTGGAAATTTACCCTGTTAGAGACATTGTTTTCTCTTAGGAAAATTGCATCAATTTCCAAGCCAAATCATCTCCAGATGAATGAATAAGATATCTCACATGCAAAGCACTTTGATTAAGCATGAAATAAAAATGCTGTCATTATTAATTCTAATGATGAGATTGAAAATAAGCACTTAACATTGGATAAAGCTATATCACAAGACCTCCTTTAAGTCTCTCTACCATAAAATTGGACATAAGGCCATCATCATGGGATTTTGTAAGGATTTAGTGACAATTAAGGCTGTCCTGATCTATCAATATTATTAATATAATTCCCAAGGATAATGAGCATTTCCTACTTCTCCACCTCTCTAGGGTCCTCGATCTAAGCTGACACACATGCAGACACACACATACCACAATAGCATTATAGAACTTTCCTCCATCCCCTTCTCTATTGTCAGTCAATAGCAAAGGCTCAAACTCATGGTTTTCTCAATGTGAAAAATGTTTTCTACTAAGACTCTGTCCCCCTCACCAAAAAAAAATTAATATTTTTAAAAATAAACAAGACCAACAGAGATTTTTGGTGCCTTCTTTCTTCTTCTAGGGAAACATGAAACCTCTACCTCTCTTTCCCTATCACTGATAGTACAGAAGAGGGTTGTGGGGGAAATTGGCCCAGCCACTGATAAGTTAGGTAATCATCAACCATTTTACCAAGGAAGCTACTGAAGCCTTTAGAAGTTAAATGTCTTGCCAAATATACCTCAGGCAAATGGCAATGGGTGAACTAGAATGCAGGTGCTATTCTTCCTGAAAAAATAGTCTCCCCATTCCCCGTACTATAGATTTTTAACCAGATGCTCAATTATTCTGTATTCATCATAAATTGTACAAACTAATAAGAAGTACACTAACACCCTTCAATTTTTATTAGTTCAAATCTCATCAACCATCTTATTTCACAACATCAAAAAGTCTTCCTATTTCAACCACCCAGAGCTGACTTAAGCCATGCTCAGTGGGTCGCTCACCAATCCAGTACAAGATCTCCATCTAGTGGTAAGATGAGTAACTGCAGGCTACACAGCACATCCTAAGATGCTTCACACCCCCTATTTCCATCCCTTAGATCCCTACCCCAGCCAAGTTATTTTCAGCAAACTACCAGAAATAATTTTCTAAGAAAATCAAGAATTTCCCACTATATGCACAAAGTAATTTTTAAATTATTTTGAAATTTAGACATCTACTAAGTCAATACATTTAGATTCATAGATCAGTAATTTTCTACCCTGCCAGTAGATTGCTTTTAGCAGTTACAGCTTCCAGGTGAATACCAGATATTCACCATGTTGCATATTATTGTAGATAATCACAGATTTAGGTGAGTGCTAGTCTTATTTTATTAAATTTGCTCTAGAGTCAGTCTTAGCAACTTCTTGAGAATCAAGCAAATACACTTCAAGCAAAACTGTTTCTATATGAAATTATCGGTGCTAATCTCAGTATCATATACAGGGAAGGGGAAGGAGTGGGAAAGGAGCTGGGGGAAGCTCACCAAGTGCTGTGTGCATGTATGTCTCTATCACTCTGAACATTATGATGTGATACTACAATGCACACCAATAAAGGTATTTTAAAAATACATAAAAATGAAATGTTAAAAAGCCTGCTTCTAAAAAAAGATATGAATTCTGAGTCCTTTTTCAAACAAGTATTTATTGAGTACCTACTAGATGCTAATAATAATTATTGTTATCATTATTATATTAAATAAGCATTGGCCAGTCCTCTAGTAATCTTTCTTTTGCTCACTACTCATTAGTCTATGGAAACTTCTCTTCTAAGCTCTAGTTTCACATTTTTAACTACTTAGTGGATATCACCCACTGGAACTTCAAACTCAGTTTAACTAAATCAGAGATCAGCAACTTGCCACCAAACTCCATTCCTCTTCATTAATCATTTCTACCTACCATGCACCACACCTTGCAGTTACTTAAACTCCTTCCTTTCCCAGTGCCCTTTCTCTAATTCGATCCTAGGGCAGTCAGCCTTGCTTCTTCAGTGATCTCTAATCATACCAATTTTCCATCTCTTTTCAGGGTCACTATCATGGTTCAAGCCCTCATTCTCTCCCACCATGACTACACATTTTAGCATGTATTTGTTCTAAGTATATTCTGTGAGAATTTATCACATTCTAGGGACTGTCTAGCACTGGGGAGATAGCAGGGGCAAAACAAGACAGCAGCCCTGCTCTGACGGGGCTTCTGGGTGACAGGAGGAAAATGGGAAACAAAGATGAGGAATGAGGAGAGGCATAAAGAAAAACTCACCATTCCCAGTACCACAAAAAAAGAAAGAAAGAAAGACTCGCAACATCCTCACCCCTGTCCACCCCCATTTCACACCTCATTCCACACCCTGTAAGTGAACTGTAATGAAACTCAGAGACTGGTGGGAGAGGTTTCACATAGTTGATATCAAAAAGAGGATTGCAAAAAAAGGAAAAGCAAATGACTACATTGTTCTCTAAAACCTCCAATCTTGCTTACCTTTTTAAAGTCATTTTTATAAATTAAGAAGCAACTTCTAAACTTTTGAGGATAGACCAAGTTAATTAGACAAAAAATTGTACATGTGCCTTACCATAGCTAAAACTGGGAAACCACCAGCTTTTGTCACCAGGAGGCAAATTAGGAGCTCATCCTTGTTTTGATCATTTTGTTGGAAACCTAAAAAATCTAAATTATGCTTATTATACTTGGAAGAATTAGCTCATCAAATCGATGCTTATGGAGCCTAAGAAGCAATCAGCGAGGCTTGTGTTTGTTCATAGTCCCAATATTAATTGCTGATTTTCAAGGTCTTATATACCTGAATGATTGATTTATTCATTCTTTCTCTCATTGAATGTTTATAGAATGTCTACTAGGAACCAGGCATGAGGTGGTTTCTGGGGTAGAGAAATATGATGTCATAATCATGCTTAAGAAATTTGCATTCTTGCCTAATGAGGAATTAAGAAACAGTAAGAGAAATGAGAACTATAAACAGAAATTCAGACCAGATTTCATGTGGAAGGTTCTATGGAAGAAGACAGGTAGGAGTCAGACAAAAGCTTTGCCAAAGAGACACTTAGATTGTGCCTTAAAGGATGAGTGCTTTCAGTTAAAATGAAAAAAGGTATTTCAGACAGAAGGAAACAAAGACATGCTCAAAGTGTGACACTATCTATTGGGGCAACTTTCAATACACAGCATACTAAGAACCCCTACTTCAGATATCAGAGGGGGAAGGAACCAGTTACCAAATGAACAGAAATATCTGGGACTGTATTTGCACAATATGAGCAGATGCTGCCAGTTCCCACATTGGTTTCTTTGACATGTACTCAATTGACCAAAGATCATATGAACAAATGGGTAGACATATGCATGGGTCTACTCCAAAAGCCTAAATTGCCGGTAAACTTCCAGTCACTGACTCTGCCTTTAACCATTTCACGACGCCTCCAAGACTTTAAATTAACATCACATGAATGTGTCTAGTTTTTCCAAGGTGACCATTAATTTACTAAAAGAAATTTTCATTCTGCCTACCAGTTCCTGTTGCCTAGTGTTTGGCTGTTTGTGATGTTACCACAGCAACATTTGGATGGCTAAATTTGGCCCAGAACATGTGGTCCCACTAAAATATATTTTGTGAGGTAATTTCTGGTACTATTTCCACCAAAGAGTAAATGATAATGTAACAGAGCTAGCAGTGTCTGAGTAGTAATCAAAGCAGAGGAGGTACAATAAGAGACTGTGTTAGATAAGGGCTTCATAGAACTCCCCTATGGCATGTAATTAATAGTTTTTTCCAGAAAAGTCTCTGATGCAACAGTGGGCTAAACAATGCTAAAATGCTGCTGTGAACTTGACCCTCCCAAAGGAAGAGCAGGTGTTCAGGGTTTCTTTTTTTTTTTTTTGCAGTACCGGGGATTGAACCCAGGGGCATTCTACCTCCATGCTACACCCCCGGCCCTATTTTGTATACTTTATTTTGAAACCGGGTCTCACAAAGTTGCAGAGGGCCTCACTAAGTAGAGAGGGGGGGAGAGAGAGAACTGAGGCTGGCCGCGAACCTGGATCCTCCGGTCTCCGCCTCCCAAAGTACTGGGATTACAAGCATGTGCCACCATGCCCGGCTTCAGGGTTTCTAATGTAATGGCCAGGGGTCACTTTTTCACTGAGAGGCTCAAGGACCATATACACATATGTGTGTATATGTGTGTATATGTATGTATATATATATATATATATATATATGTATATATATATATATATATATATATATGTGAATGTATACATGTATATACATATAAATATATGTATACATGTATATATGTATATATGTGTGTATACATATGTACATATGTATATACATACACATATATGTATATATGTGTGTGTCTGCGTGTGAGTACATAGATGTTTGTGTGTGTGTGTATATATATATATATATATATATATATATATAACTCAAATGCATATTACTAAGTGAAAGAAGACAATCAAAAAACGCTATATATTATCTGATTCCAAGTATATGAAATCCTGGAAATGGCAAAACTGAAGAGACAGTAAAAAGATCAATGGTTCCCAGGAGTTGGGGGAAAGCAAGGATGAACAGGCAGGCCACAGGACTTTCAGGTCAGTGGAACTATCCTGTGTGATACTATAATAGCAAATATACATCATTATACATTTGTCCAGCCCCATAGAATGTTCAACAGTGAGAGTGAATTCTAACTTAACCATGGACTTTGGGTAATGATGATGTGTCAGTGTAGGTTCATCTATTCTAACAATGTACCAGTCTGCTGAGGATGTTGATGGTATAGGAGGCTGTGGATGTGCAGGGCAGGGAGGATATGGGAGCTCTATATACTTTCTGCTAAATTTTTCTGTGAGCTTAAAATTGCTCTTTAAGTCTACTTAAAAACTATATTAAATTCTTTTAGCTTTTCTATTTTTTTTTGTACTGAGGATTGAACACAGGAGCATTTCTACCTCTGAGCTACACTTTAAGGACATTTTTAATTTTTTTAATTTGAAATAGGATCTCACTAAGTTGCAGAAGCTGGCTTTTGAGCCTGTGATCCTCCTGTCTCAGCCTCCCAAGTACTAGGATTATAGGCATGTGCCACTGTGCCTTGCTAGACCACATTATATTCTAAATATGAAAACTATAAAATTAGAGGAACACCCTCTCACTGTGCTCTGATCCTCCAAAATCCCTTCTCTGTATATAAAACATTGCCCCGGGTGAATAAGTTTTGAATGATCCCTACGGTAGGCACTATGGCAGAAACAGAAGAAGCAGAAACCTGAATTCCTACATACATAGAGTTTGCAATCTGATTGAGAAGCAGAGAATGTTTAGATAGATGATAGACAGATAGATACCAGACAATTAAAAAATATTTAGCTAATACTTATTAGCTACCTCCATTTGCCAGGCATAATGGCAGGCTTAGGTATTTAGTAATAAATTGTGATACTGCCGACTAGGTGGGGGAAATATTAAATCAGATAAACCACAAACAAGCATGTAAGTGATAAGTGCTGCAGAAGGGAACATGTGTTATGTAGCCTAACCCAAAGCAGCTGAATTTTGGATCTGATATAGATGACTTTTCTGATTAAGTAATATTAGTCCACTGAAAAATCAGGGGAATGGTGTTCTAGACAGAGGAGAAATATATGCAAAGTCCCTGAGGTGGGAAATAGCTGTCAGATTCTGGAAAGGTGAATTACAAAGAAGAGGGTGAATGAGAGGAGGATGGAGATATGGGCAGGGCCCAGCACACAGGGCCTTGAGGATAGTGAAGGAGTTTGCCTTTTATTCTGCTGGAAATGGAAAGTCAACTGTCCAGGATGCTGGGAATCACTCATCAAATTTGCTGATTCAATCACTGATCCATTCTCTAATGAGATGGGAGTCCATAGAAGGAGGAAGCCACTTGGGTTGAAGTTTCTACATGACATCCACCAAAAGCTCTAGCTCTGGGGGAGCTCATAAGGAAACAGTTTATCCTGCACTTACAAGAAGCTTCTTAACCTTTCATCAAATGAAGTAGTAGCTGTGTGTGTGTGTGTGTGTGTGTGTGTGTGTGTGTGTGTGGCAGGGAGAGGGGTGTCAGTTTTCCATTCATAGAGCTTGGTCTCAGCCAGCAAGAGAGAAAGACACTGGAAAAAGAAATGAGAGTATTGGTCCTATACCCTCTTCTAACAGTTTCAAAGTTCCTGGTCTAATTTCTAGGTCTTGAACCATCTTGAGTTGACTTTTGTGCAAGGTTAGGGTGAGAGGTTAGGGTTAAGTTACATTTTTCTACATATGGATAGCCAGTTCTCCCAACAGCATTTGTTGAAAAGGCTGTCCTTTCTCCAGCGTATATCTTTGGCAACCTTATCAAAGATCAACTGGCTGTAGATATGAGGCTTTGTTTCTGAGTCTTCTATTCTGTTCCATTGGTCTATGTGTCTGTTTTTGTGCCAACACCATGCTGTTTTTATTACTATCCCTTTGTAGTACTGTTTGAAGTCAGGTATTGTGATTCCCCTGGCATGGTTCTTATTGCTGAGAATTGCTTTGGCTATTCTGGGTAGTACGGTAGTTCCATTCCCAATCTTCTGAGAAACCTCCACACTGATTTCCAAAGCAGTCAACTCAGGATGGTTCAAAGACATAGAAATTAGACCAGAAACTTTGAAACTGCTAGAAGAGGGTAAAGGACCAACACTCCAATATATAGGTACAGGTAGAAACTTCCTCAATAAGTCCCCAAAAGCTCAGAAAATTAAAACAAGAATTAATGAATGGGATAGCATTAAATTAAAAAGCTTCTGTGCAGTAAAGGAAACCATCAAGATTCTAGAAAGAGACGGAGCCATCTTACCCCAGACGCTACAACCAGGGCTAACAGCCCCTGGCGCTGCAGACAGATTGGAAGGAGAAACCAGAGCAGAATTCTGTGATGGGGCCATCACAGCAGCAGATCATGAATACCCTTCAAAGGCAGCCCTAGCGTGGGCGTCTGCCACCACCGCGCACCTCCCCCCCACCAGGCTACGAGCCCGTGTGATCCCCGGCACCCTGCATCGGAGCCCCGCGCCAGTCAAGATCCAGGCGGCCCCTGCTCCCTGCACTCCACCTAGGCAAGCTGCACCATCCTGCGCGACCCAGGCAGCCAGCCACGCTGTCCCACGTGCAACCAGGGTGACCCCCACCCCGCACCCCGCCTAGGCCAGCAGCGCCCTTCCGTGTGACCAAGGTGGCCAGCCGCGCGATTCCATGAGATCCAGGTGGCCAGATGCACCATCCCGTGTAACCAGGGTGGCCAGCCAAGACCCAGGCACCCCCCACCCCGCGCCCTGGCTAGGCAAGCCGTACCAACCGGCACAACCCAGATGGCCAGCCATGCCTTCACGTGTGACCAGGGCGCCCCCCCGCGACCCGCCTAGGCCAGCAGCGCTGTCCAGTGCAACCCAGGCGGCCAGCCGCACCATTCCGCGCAACCAGAACGGCCAGACACATGATCTTGTGCAACCCAGGTGGCCAACTGCACCATTCGCGCAACCAGGGCAGCCAGCCGCGCCCTGCCTAGGCAAGCTGTGCCATCCTGTGCGACTCAGGCGGCCAGACATGCCATCCTCCACAACCCAGGTGGCTAGAAACACCATCCAGGGTGAACAGCTGCCTCCCACCTAGGCCAGCCGAGTTTTCCTGTGCAACCCAGACGGCCAGACACGCAGTCCTGTGCAACCAGGGCAAACAGCCACACCATGCCTAGGCCAGCTGCGCCATTCCATGCGACCCAGGCAGCCAGCAGTGCCATCCTGCATGACCAGGGTGAACAGCCGCACCCAGCCTAGGCCAGCCACACTGTCCCATGTGACCTAGGCGGCCAGCCATGCCATCCTGGGTGACCCAGGTGGCCAGCCACGCCATCCAGCGCAACCAGGGTGGCCAGCTGCACCCTGACTAGGCCAGCTGTGCCATTCCTTGCTACCCGAGCGCCGCCCTGCACCCCGACTAGGCCAACCGTGCTGTCCCAGGCAACCCAGGTGGCCCTCCATGCCCCGCCCTGGACTCCAACACCACCACCCGAGACCTGGGTGGCCCTCCAAGCCCTGCCTCGGACCCCCCCACCCTGGCGCTGCTACCTGAGACCCAGAGCCTGCACCTCTCTTACCTGCACGGGTGTCCCAGTGCCACACTTCAGAGCCCGGATACCCTCCGGTGCTGCCACCTGAGACCCGTGCGACCCTCCACACCACCTCAGAGCCAGGGCATGCACCGGCGCCACCACCTGAGTTCCAGGAGTCCATGCACCTCACAGGGGCCCATGTGAGATCCTTAGCGCCGTGCCTCAGCACCCGTGCACCCTCATGCACCATCACCCGATACCCGAAGTTCACACCCCCCTCGGGCCCACGCAAGATACTCAGCACCATGCATCAGAGCCTGGGCAACCTCCAGTGATGCCCCCCAAGACCCAGAGCACGTGTGTACCACTTGGGGCCTGGGCGACCCTCAGCACCCGCACCTCGGAGACCAGGCATCTTCCGGCACCATCACCCACACCTCGGAGCCCACTTTCAACACTGCACCTCGAAGTGTGTCTCATATACCAACACCCAAGTTCCGGAACCTGTGTTATCCCCACATGCACACACACCATGCCCCAGTCAACCAGACGGGAGGGAACCACAGCCTGCAGCATACTGACCCAATTGGGTCTATAGGGACCAACAAGAGGTCTTATACATAGAAAGGAAGATGATGCAGAAGCAACAGAAACACAAAATTGAAAACACCAAAAATACGAGAATGAGGAACAGTGAAGAAACAAGAAACAATGCATCAAGTGAGATTACTGATACTGACCTACAGGAAATGCAAGACAGAGAATTCAGAATTTTGATCTTCAGAATGATGAAAGGCCTCAAAGAAAGCATAGAGGAGATGAAGAAAGAAGTTGAGGCTCTATGAAAGAATCAGAAAGAAACACTGAATGAAATGAAGGAGTCAATAAACGAATTAAAGACTGCAATAGAGACCAACTCTAGTAGGCTCGACCACATGGAAGTCAGGGTATCACTCCTGGAAGACAGTTCATTCAAAACTGAAAACACAGTCAACAATATACAGAAGATATTACAACAACACACCCTGGCCATCCAAGAAATACAGGTCAATACAAGACGTCCTAAACTAAGGATAAAAGGCATCGAAGAAGGATTAGAAACACAGACCAGGGGTATAAGAAACCTCTTCAAAGAAATAATTTCAGAGAATTCTCAGAATATAGAAAAGGACTTGGACATTCACATATAGGAGACATATAGAACACCATTAAAACAGGACCAAAGAAAGACCTCACCACGCCACATAATAATTAAAATGTCTAACGTAGAGGCCAAAGAAAGAATCCTAAAAGCAACAAGAGCAAAAGAAAGGGTGACATACAGGGGCAAAACAATAAAAGTCACCCCAGACTTCTCAACCCAAGTCAGAAATGCCAGGAGGGATTGGTATGAAGTACTGCGGACCCTGGAAGAAAACAACTTCCAACCAAGACTGGTATATCCAGCAAAGCTATCATTTAAAATTGTTGGAGAAATAAAAATGTTCCATGATAAACAAACACTTAAACAATTCATAAGGACCATGCCAACACTGGAGAAAATCCTAAAAGAAATAAATCACAAAGAAGGGAAAAGAAGCAACTTTCAGAACGACAGGAGAGGTGAACTACACCAAGTAGGCAACTAAACAAAGAGATGTGTCACTACAGCAAACAGAAAATAGAACTCAAAATGACAGGAAACAAAAATCATATCTCGATAATAACATTGAAAGTCAAAGGACTCAACTCCCCAATTAAAAGGCATAGACTAGCAATGTGGATTAAAAAGAATAACCCAACTATATGCTGCTTACAAGAAACTCACCTTCTAGCCAAAGATACTCATACACTAAAGGCAAAAGGATGGAAAAAGATATACCATTCAAATGGAGATTGAAAACAGGGATAGCAATGCTTATATCAGACAAAAAAGACTTTAAGCTAAAACACATCAGAAGAGACAAACCAGGTCACTTCTTATTAATAAAAGAAACAATCCAACAAGAAGAAATAATAATAGTAAACATCTATGCCCCAAATGTGGGTGCACCCACATTCATAAAACAAAGTTGCCAGGCATGGTGGCACACGCTTGTAATCCCAGTACTTGGGAGGCGGAGACCGGAGGATCCGGGTTAGTGGCCAGTCTCAGCTACTTAGGCCCTCCACAACTTTGTGAGACCTATTTTCAAAATAAAGTATAAAAAATAGGGCCAGGGGTGTAGCTCGGAGGTATAACGCCCCTGCGTTCAATCCCCAGTACTGCAAAAAGAAAATAATAAAAATAAAAAAAGTAAAACAAAATATTTGGGACATCAGGTCCCAAATAGACCCAAACACAGTAATATTGGGAGACTTCAACACAACCACTCACACCACTAGATTGATCCTCCAGACAAAAGATGAATAAATATTGCTCAGACCTAAAGAAAACCATAGACCAAATGGATCTAATAGAAACATACAGATTATTTCAACCAGCAGCTCTTGAATTCCCCTTTTTTTCAGCTGCCCACGAACAGTCTCCAAAATAGACCACATACTGGGTCACAAAGCAAGCACTAGCAAGTAAAAAAGATGTGATATAATTCCCTGCATCTTCTCAGATCACAATGGAATGAAACTGGAAATTAACAACAGGAAGACCAAAAGTAATCATATAAGTACATGGAGACTGAATGATACACTTCTGAATGAGGACTGGATCTGAAAAGAAATAAGGGGAGAAATTAAAAAAATTCCTGGAATTAAATGAAAACAGAGACACGACGTACCAAAATCTATGGGACACTTTGAAGGCGGTGCTAAGAGGAAAATTTATAGCACTGAGTGCCCACATAAGAAAAACAGAAGACATCCAAATAAATAAACTAATGACACACCTCAAGGATCTTGAAAAACAGAAACAGTCAAATCCCAAAGCCAGTAGGAGGCAGGAGATAACTAAAATCAGAGCAGAAATTAATGAAATAGAGAATAAAAAAAAATACAAAGAATCAACAAAACAAGAAGCTGGTTCTTTGAGAAGATTAACAAGATTGACAAACCACTAGGTAACCTAACCAAAAGAACGAGAGAATCAACCCAAATTATCAAAATCAGAAATGAAAAAGGGGACATCACCACAGATAGTGGAGAAATCCAGAGGATCATAAGAAACTACTTTGAAAACTTATACTCCAATAAAATGAAAACATGGAAGAAATCGGAAGATTTCTAGACACATACAATCTACCTAAATTGAACCAAGAGGATATAGAAAACCTGAATCAACCAATAGCAAGTACAGAGATAGAAACAGCAATAAAAAAGTATGCCATCAAAGAAAAGCCCAGGTGCAGATGGTTTTTTAGCTGAATTCTACAAAACCATTACAGAAGAACTAAAACCAACACTTCACAAACTATTCCGTGATAGTGAAAGAGATGGAATTCTTCCAAATTCCTTTTATGAGACCAACATTACATTAATACCAAAGCCAAATAAAGACACTTCAAGAAAAGAAAATTACAGACCAATATCATTAATGAACACAGACACAAAAATTCTAAAATAAAATACTAGCCATGCACATTCAAAACCACACTGAGAAAATCGTACACAGTGACCAAGTTGGTTTCATCCCAGGAAAGCAAGGCTAGTTCAACATACACAAAACAATACATATTATTCACCATATAAATCGAACTAAAAACAAGAATCACATGATCATTTCAATAGATGTGGAAAAAGCATTTAACAAAATTCAACACCCATTCACGTTAGGAACTCTACAGAAAATTGGAATAGAAGGAACATACCTCAACATCATTAAATCAATATATAAGAAACCCAAAGCAAACTTCATATTAAATGGGGGAAATTTTCCAGAATTCCCCTTAAAAACAGGAACAAGACAAGGATGCCCATTACCACCATTCCTTTTCAATATAGTCCTCAAAACTCTTGCCAGAGAAATAAGACAAGAGAAGGATATCAAAGGAATTCAAATAGGAAAAGAAGAATTAAAATTATCTTTATTTGCAGATGACATGATTCTATATCTAGAAGACCCAGAGATCTCAACCAAGAATCTACTAGAGCTGATTAACAAATTCAGCAAAGTAGCTGGATACAAGATCAACCTAAAAAAATCAGTAGCTTTCATATATGCCAACCATGAATCCACTGAGAAAGAAATCCAGAAAACAATTCCATTCACAATAACTTCAAAACCAATCAAATACCTAGGAGTAAACGTAATCAGAGGTAAAAGACCTCTACAATGAAAACTATATAACACTGAAGAAAGAAATCAAAGAAGATCTTAGAAAATGGAAAGATCTCCCCTGCTCTTGGATAGGAAGAATAAATATTATCAAAATGGCCATTCTGCCAAAAATGATCTATAGAATCAATGCAATCCCTATCAAAATACCAACAAGAACCATGCAGGAGGCATAACAATTCCTGACTTCAAATTGTACTACAGAGCTATAGTAATAAAAACAGCATGGTATTGGCACAAAAACAGACACATAGACCAGTGGAACAGAATAGAAGATACAGAAACAAGTCCACAAACTTATAGTCCATTGATTTTTGACAACGGTGCTAAACACATACATTGGAGAAAGGACAGTCTTTTCAACAAATGGTGTTGGGAAAACTGGTTATCTATGTGTAGAAAAATGGAACTAAATCCTTACCTCTCACCCTGCACAGGAGTCAACTCGAGATAGATTAAAGACCTGGAAGTTAGACCAGAGACTGTGAAATTATTAGAAGAAGGCATAGGTTCAACACTCCAACATATAGGCACAGGTAGAAACTTCCTCAACAAGACCTCCAAAGCACAGGAAATTAAAACAAGAATTAATAAGTGGGATAGCATTAAACTACAAAGCTTCTGCTCATCAAAGGAAGCCATCAGGAGCCTAAAGAGAAAGCCTACAGAATGGGAGAAGATATTTGCAAGCTATCCTTCTGACAGAGGTCTAATATCTAGGATATACAAAGAACTTAAAAGACTTTACACTAAAAAAACAAATAATCCGATCAAGAAGTGGGCAACTGAAATGAATAGACACTTCATGAAAGAAGAGATACAAATGGCCAATAGATACATGAAAAAATGTTCAACATCATTAGCAATCAGGGAGATGCAAATCAAAACTACTGTAAGATTTCATCTAACCCCAATTAGAATGGCAATCATTAAGAAGTCAAACAACAAATGTTGGCGAGGATGTGGGGAAATTAGGACTCTTCTACACTGTTGGTGGGATTGCAAACTAGTTCAACCACTATGGAGATCAGTGTGGAGATTTCTCAGAAAACTGGGAATGATATGGCTATACCACTACTGGGTATCATACCAAAGGGATTGAAACCAGAAAACTACAGTAATAAATGCATACCCATGTTCATAGCAGCACAATTCACAGTGGCCAAATTATGGCACCAATCCAGGTGTCCATCAACAGATGAATGGATTACAAAATTGTGGGAAATACACACAATGGAATTCTACACAGCAATAAAGAAGAACAAAATAACATCATTTTCAAGAAAATGGAAGGATCTGGAGAACATTATGTTAAGTGAGACCGGTCAATCACAAAAAAAGGTACATATGTTTTCATTAGTATGTGCAACCTAGGGAGTAGTGGGGACACACAAGGGACTCCAGTTGAAAATGGAGAACCCTTGGTGGGGCAAGAGAAGTGGCACAAGGGAAGAGGAAGGGCAAGAAAGAAGCGAATCAGTGGAATTACTATTATAAACAATATGTACATGTGAAAATATACCAACATCATTCTCGGTACTTCATACGAGTGGGGGGGCAGGGAGACACTAAGAGCTGTGTGCATGTATGTTAACATCAAATAGATATTCATTGTAATGTAAGACTCCAATGTACCAATAAGAGCACATTTAAAAAAACAATTCTAGAGAGAAAGCCTACAGAATGGGAGGAGATCTTCACCACCTACCCATCTGACAAAGGTCTAATATCTAGAATATAAAAAGAGCTTAAAAGGCTTAACACTATAAAAACAAATAACCCAATTAAAAAATGGGCAACTGAACTAAATAGACACTTTTCAAAAGAAGAAATGCAAATGGACAACAAATATATGAAAAAATGAAATGCAAATCAAAACTACACTGAGATTCCATCTCACTCCAGTTAGGATGGCAATCATCAAAACCACAAAGTAGGAAATAGGAATCCTATTACACTGTGGTAGGACTGCAAACTAGTACAATCACTTTGGAAATCAGTGTGGAGGTTTCTCAGAAGATTTGGAATGTTACTACCATCTGATCCAGTGATAGCACTCCTGGGCATCTTCCCAAAGGAAATGAAATCAGAATATTATAATCATACATGCATATCCATGTTCATAGCAGCACAATTTACAATAACCAAATTATGGAAGCAGCCTAGATGTCCATCAACAAATGAATGGATCACAAAACTTTTATACACACATACACACACACACACACAATGGAATTTTACTCCGCCATAAAGAATGAAATCAGACTATTTGCAGGAACATGGATGGAACTTGAGAATATTATGCTGAGTGAGTACACCCAGTCTCAAAGAACAAATAGATGTATGTTCTCACTTATATGTGGAAGCTAGAGAGATATTTGGCAATAAGGGCAACATTAGATAGATAGGGTCATTCCAGGGGAATGGCCGAGGGTGATTAGGGAAGGGAGAGAGGAGACGAAATCATAAAGAATGCAATAGTAGAAATAATGCTATGAACATACACTAAATTTCCAATTCCAATGTCAAAGACTTATGGGGTGGGGTGGGGGGACCCAGTGGGGAGGGCAACAAGAGTTGTGTGTATGTATTTTTCTAACATTCTGTACCCCATTATGATGTAAAATTACAATACACCCAATTAAAAAAAGGGGAAGGACAGAGGGAAAGGACTCACTCATTCCTTAGTGCCAGTGCACGGTTCTTATGCCCAGGCCTCTGCTGTTATTACATGACCTTCTCTGAGAGCTGTAATACCATCAATTGCTGTTTGAGTTGGTGACATGCTGTAGCCAGAGATTAGTTATAGTCAGTTGAACGTAAGGTAAGCTAGCAGGGCCCAAGTGAGTGGACTCAGAGGATAGAAACAGCTGGTGGTCTGGTACAGGACTCCCCTCCCCCACATGTTTGTTTTTTTTTTTGCCAGTGTTGAACCTGAAGTCTGAAGACTCCTGAGGCCCTCCTCTGTCACAATCAAGCTGTGTGGTCTTGGATAAACCATTCGTTTCTCTGAGCCCTTCATCACCTGTAAGTGGTGAGAGCTAAACCATATGCTCGGGAAGGCCCTTTTCCATTCTCTTTATGACACTATGATTCTTTTTATTGAAAGAACGCCCATGGTGAGACCTCTCACAGCGGAAGTGGGGTGGGGAGGGCCAAGGGGAGAGAAAAGGAGGGTCCTGCATCTGAACAGCTGCTGAGTTCACACCAGCCATGCAATCTGGCCCCATAGCTCACTGAAGACTAGGGCTGGGCTAGTAAAGGAACAGCCCAGGGGAGTTGTTCTAGGGAGCAGAGCATTCTACCACACTGCACACAGCCGGTTGCATTTTTAATACTCCGAGCAAAGCCGTGGTGTGCAGTGTGGTAGAATGCTCTGCTCCCTGGAACCTCACATGGCCAGGGTGGAGAAAGACACCCACCTGGGGAAGCAGACAGTTTCAAGCATGAGTATAGAATGCCTGGCTCCCAGGAGTCACTGCTGATAATCAACTATTATAAAAATAAGCTTGCTTTTGAAAATAGCCAAAGTTTGGCCTGTATAGATTGAAAGATCTAGTAAATGATTTTTGAAACAAGGTTACATTTTGACACATATAGTCTCATGCATTAAAAAATATAACAAGGAGGGTGCTCAACATAAGATTTGCCTTGAATTAATAAGTGCTGAGATGGGGTGATAGGGACATGTGGACTCATTATACTATTTATTTTTATGTCCATTTGAAATTCTGTGTATGGAAGTTTTAAAAAGAGAAGGAACTTGGTCAGTCTTAAATATACCCAAATTGGATTCCCAAATATATTTCTAAGTTCAATAACCAGATACCCATGACTATGGCCCATGGACTGGATATGTCCTACTACCTATTTGTGCAAATAAAGTTTTATTGAAACACAGATATGCTCATTGTTTTTGTATTGTCCATGGGTGCTTTTATGCTACCATAGTAGAGCTGAATAACTGCAACAGAGACCATGTGACCCACGCACCCAAAAATGTACTATGTGGCTTTTACAGATTGTAGTTTAAGCTACCTTTGTCATGCGTGTATTGTAGGAGCCACAAATACCCAATTCTAACCTCATGACTCAGACCAGACCATGACACCAAGCAAAACAGCTAGTCATGGCTGTCTGTGATGATGTTACAGATGCTTTACATCTATGTCTAATGCAGTAACCACCCGCAACATGTGATTACTCAGCATTTAAGATCTGGCTCAGGAGACTGAGAAATTGAATTTTTAATTTCATTTGATTTTAATTAATTAAAGTGGAAATAGCCACATATGGCTAGTGACTTCTACATTGGTCAACATAGAGCTTGAATTTCCATGCCTTTAGCCTGTGGGGCGCTGGCAAATGTTTAATAGCAAGGTGGGTGCATGCACACTGTACACACACACACACACACACACACACACATACACACACACATACACACACACACACACACACAAAAACTTGATTTGCAGTATTTGTGGAGCTCACTGATTTCTATGGTGTAAATACTCCCACTATGGTAGATTCCAAGCTACAAATGTGATGTCACTAAATGCAGAGGTAAGAGACACACAGGACTATATCTCCTAGGTCAGTAACAGCTGGCTCCAGCACACCAATGGCTAGCCTTCAATTTGGGCTACAAGCTACACAAGAGAATGCGTTTGAGGTGGCAAAGAAGCTCAGATAAGCTGAAAGGGAATGATCATACAGGATTTGTTTGTGACTCTGAATTAAAGCAGGAGAAGGGAATAAGAACCAACAGCAAAGCTGCCCCAGACATAGGGAGGACTACAAAGGAAGAAAGTCTGATCCCAAATGGCAGAACAGAGAAAAAGAGCTCTATTTCTACGGAATAGCCTCCTTCCAACCTAACCTCATCTTTTTCAAGGAATATGTGTCAAGTAAGATACCTTTCCCTAGATCTAGGATTTTTAATGTCCAAGAAGACCAGATATAAAAATATGACCCATTTCTCAAACCTGGAATGCTTGAAGACTCCAAAGAAATTTAGTGTTAGCAATAGTTGTCCTAGCAGCCACCCTGCTTCTAACCTTCTGTCTTTAAAAGGACCAAACTGCAAGAAAGAGTAGCAAAGACTTTCAAACATGCATATACACAAAAGTAGTTTGAAACTGACTCAAAAGAGAAGCAGAGATCTTGTAGGTTGGCAAGGCCTGGACTACTGTTTCTCTTATTCCAAAGTCAGGTAACACAGAGACTCTTATTCTTGGAGTACATTTTCAAAGGAGGCACTCCCTCACCATGGGAGCTGTTTAAGATATGGCAGGAGTGGGAAGAGAATTTGAGCTGTTTAGTACAGGGCTGGGAAGTAGAGAGGAAGGAAGAGAATGATGAGCTTTATAGAAGTGAGAATAATTAGAAGAACATCAGGGGAGATAGACAGTGCCAGGAGTAGAAAGCCAAGACTGCATCGAATGCAGGAAAATATGAAAGATGCTAAAGAAGATATTTACTGACCTGCAATCACCAAGCGAGGTGCTGTGCTTCAGAGACAAGGTATATAGTGCCTAGCCCCTGAGCCCCATGTGCAAGAGAGAGAGAGAGCGAGAGAATGAGTGAATAAATGAATGAATGAACACTGTAAACAGAAAAGGGGTGTGATGGCCCTGATAGGGAAAGGGAAGTTTTGGAAGTAGGGCATGTAACCAAGACCTAAGGGTTCCGTGAAGTCTTCCTAGAAGCTATGTCATCATTTAAGACCAAAGCTCAAAGAATGAGTGACAGGAACTAGCCAAGTAAGACAGTGGAAGAATATTCCAGCCAGCCAGCATGGCATATATAAAAGGCTAGGGCCAAAGGATGTCTAGTCCTTTGGTGTAAGGGCCATACATCCTTGTTCACCTAGGATGGTCCTGGTTTGTTCTGACCTAGGTGTAATGATCAATACTGAAGTATCAATAGATGGTCACAAATTATCCTCATTTTGGATAAGTTATGTGGTCTTTCTATTCTCTGTCAGAGTTTGGAAGAAAAGGGAACCTGAAGATAGCAAGACAGTGGCCTCTTCCCACCCCCGTCCCCAACCACCTCTTCTCTGCAGCAGAAGGAATCCATGCCAAGGCTGCAGGCCTGGCCGCCTTGCTGTGGAAGGAGGAGTGACAGGAAGGACCTGAGAGCAGACCCTGCCAGCACAGGGGAAGAAACAGGAAAAGCAGCACTGAAGGGAGAGGCAAGTGCTTCTGAAATCCTAAACCAAAATCAAACAGCTAAATCTGACTCTCCCAGAAACTGGTTTATTTAAAAGGGCCTTTAGGAAAAACCAGTGATAAACATAACTACTGTTGACCACTTAGCACAGGATTAAAATCATTTCATAGTTTATATTATTTAACACTTCATCTAAATTATTTGAACCAAACTTACAGGGGAATTTAATTTTAGAAAATGGACAAAGAAAGAGATCCAGAATCCCTCCCCTGACAAACACATCGCGGGTGGAGAGGCCAGAGGGGAGCAGAAATTCCTAAAATGTTCTGTTGCCATCACAACGGAGGAGAAAATAACTTCTTTATTGCTGGAACAGGCAATTACGTGAGTGTTCTCCAGAACCTAAGCCCTTTTGTGAGTTAGAGTTGATGGAACAATAATGAAAGAGAGACAATTCTTTCAAACACAGAAAACAAGTGTTAGTTTTCAAACATTTATACATTTCTGTGCCTGGGTGACAGTTTTTAGTGACTACCACAGGGCTTAGGAAGAGAAGTCATGTCAGTTTGTTCATGGTGACCAAGAGCAGGTCTCACCCCCAAATTTTTCCCGGGCAGAGCTAATCTGAAGATGAGGGGGCCACTTGTGGTACCCAGGACTGTCCCAAATCACTGGTTTCTGCTAATTCTGTCCCTCAGGAAGGCAGAGACACCTTCCTTTAGCACCTTTGTTTGCATTCTTGCAGAATCCTCTGTGATATCTCCACTCCCATCCCAGGATCCCTACTTTTTTTTCTTTGTGGTACTGGGGATTGAACCCAGGGACATTCTACCTCCAACCTACACTCCCATCCCTGTTTATTTTTTATTTTGAAACGGCATCTCATTAAGTTGCAGGGGGTCTCCCTAATTTGCTGAAGCTGTCTGAGAACCTGTAGTTCTCCTGTTTCAGACTCCCAAGTATGAGGATTACAGGTTTGTACCAACATACCGGCTGAATCCCTATTATTTTGGTTCTGTGCTGTTGCCACGCAACCCCCAGTATCTCTGAGAAAGTGACCAGTGTTAACCTGTGACAGTGACTGGTCCCCTCATTTGCCATCATTCCACTAAATTCTACTGATTTTGACCTGTCCTGTCTTCAAGACCACCCACATTTCCATTGAGGAATCAGGAGAGATTTGGGCAATTGGGTATCTTTATAGAGAAATCTTAATCAGTTTAAATTATTCAAAGAGGTGGTACTGTTCCCTCAAGTTAATTTGATTTTGTGTTAAACAGAAAATTCCAGACCAGGGCTAGAATGGCAGCAGGCATAACGGAAGATACAAGGGAGACCTTCCCTGCCTGTTGCTTAAATCCATGAACTCCAAATATTTTAAGTTCAAAAATAGTTTGGAAAGCATCTGGTCTAGTCCATTAATTTAACAGATAAAAAAACTGAGGTCTAAGGAGCTTGGACCAAAATAACATATTTCAGTATAACAGAAGGGTATTTGTTACACTAGGAATGCGAGATGTGATAGGCAGATGGATCTTTTTGCCACTGATGCCCAGTGAAAGGTCTAACAAGTGGGCCCCTGACATGTGGTCAAGAAGGGAAGCCCAGAGGATGATGCTCAGATAAAGAGGTGACCTATGAACATTTGGTCACTCATTCTAGCATTTCTTAGGAAACTTTCTTTTTATGTCAAAGTTATATTTTATGCAGGGTTGAAAGATTTTCAGGGGAACAGTAGAGGGAGGAGGATAGGAGAAATAGGCCCTGGTCACTTATTTTTGGCTGGTGCAGGAAAAAGACAACATCATTCCTCATATGCATACCAAGTACTGTCTGGTCAGTGAAATCAGCAATTAGATGGACTTCAAGCAATAGGAAACATCAGGAATTTGTTGCTGAATTGCAACATCAACTACTATCACTATTAGAAATGAGAGGAAAATTGGAAATTAGGAGCCAAAAACTAAATGGAAAAAAAAAAACAGCAGGGAGTAGGGTTCTTTGTTCTGAATTTTACTGAGACTTTACATCTCTAATTCTTTTTTTTGTTTTGTTTTGTTTTGTTTTGTTTTGGTACCAGAGTTTGAACCCAGAGGCATTCTGCCTCCATTTTATATTTTATTTTTGAAACAAGGTCTTACTACATTTTTGAGACTGGCCTCGAACCTGCGAACTACCTGTCTCAGTCGCCCAAGTACAGGAATTACAGGCATGTGCCACCACCACGCCTAGCTTCTGATTCTTTGAACTAAAAACTGGCCAGTTTTCCTAGTCAAAAGGGCCAACTCATACAAAAGCATCCTATGGACATGTCATATTAAGAGTTATCAAGGACAAGAGCAAGTTTGTTGTTGTAAAAATTACCCATTTATTTTTTGTTTTGAAGCAGTCTCACTAGATTGCTACATTGCTGAGGCAGTCCTCAAACCTGCAATCCTCCTGCCTCAGCCTCCCAAGTATTGGGATTATAGATATGCAGCACCACAACTGGCTCCAAATATATATATATATATATATATATATATATAATATATATATTTGTACATATATAATATATATATTTGTGTGTGTGTTACTGAGGATTGAACCCAGGGGAATTCTATCTCTGAACTACACTCCCAGCCCTATTTTATTTTTATTTTGAAACAGGGTCTCACTTGGATGATGAGAGTCTCACTACTTGCTGAGGCTGTCCTTGAACCTGTGATCCTTCTGTCTCAGCCTCCCAAGTACTGGGATTACAAGGTTGCACCACCACACCCAACTTTCCAAAAATATATATTTTCAATAACCTTGCTTATTTTATCAAATGGGGAAACAGCTCAGGAAGCTCCCTTTCGATCCCATCCACCTTCTTCACACCTGCTCTTCATAGAGTACCTCTCTAACACAAATCTTTCAGAGAACTCTTCTCCCTGCTCCATTTCAAGTCCCTTCTTTCCTTCATTGCTTTATGGTGGTCTTGGCCACATACCTCACCAAGTCTTTATTTTTCATCCTAACACCTGGGTGCAATCCTGTCCAATCATCCTGCTTCCTAACATCCGGGTATCATTCCAATGGGACTGCTCTGAAGGATGTTGGCGTGACTGTAAGTCACTAGCCATATTCCAATCAGTCCTGTGTTCCAGCTGGAAGACAACCATTCTAGATGACAGGACTCACTTTTCTCTTCCACTGAGCTCTTTCCCAGACGCTCCCCTGGCCCGCCATGCAAATATATTGTTGGCAAGGACAATCCATCATTCTTTGTGACTCCTCTGAATCCTAGAGTAAAGACAGCTTAACCTCAAGCTGAGATCCTTCCCACTTAGATGTCTTTCTAGAAGGCAGTGCAACGCTGTGGAAAACAGCCTTCAGCCTCAGTAAGACCAGGATTTTAATCCTAGATCTGTCATTACCCAGAAAATAAGATTCATAAAATCAAGTGTACCTTTTATTGTTATTTTGTATTATAATCGTGGTCACTGGAGGGGCTAGGTAGCTGCCCTGGCTTTTCTCTCATCAGCATCATTTATCAGTTGCATTCTGCATCTCATCTCCATAAACAACCTCTCATCTTCCTTCCCAGGTGGCTCATGTATCTGTTTCGTATCTCCCTTTGCTGCAGGGCTCAAGTCCTCCCCTTCAATTGCCAATGAATGTGTGTGCATGGTGATGATGCTCTGCCCTCTCTATCTGCACTGATGCTAACCCTGGGAAGTTATATATCCATATAAAGGAGGCTGCTTCCATCCCTCTGCTCAAGGCCATGGCATCTGGTCCCCAAGTCATTGAAATTGCATTATCGTTGTTGCTGTTGTTTGTGGCACTGGGGATTGGACTCGGAGGCATTCTACCTCTGAGCTACACCCCCAGCCCTATTTTATTTTGAAACAGGTTCTCACTAAGTTGCTGAGAGCCTTGCTAAGTTGCTGAGGATGGTCTTGAACCTTCCAAGTACTGGGATTACAAGCATGAGCCACGACATCGGCTTGCCTTGGTTTTGAATGGAGGTTTGTCAAAATCCTCATAAAGGGCTCATATGCAATTCCATTATCAAGAGGCTTATCTAGAAATGACAATGGTAATGAATTATATTGACTAGAACAGCAAAACCTGATATTTCAGCAGTCAAAAATTATACCTTTTTATTAAATTGAGGCCCCAGAGAACAAAATAATAACAGTAATTATTATTATTAAATAGGCCTAGGATGAAAAATTACAGATAACATCTTTCTATTCACAGTAATCAGAAGTGTAGTCACTCAGAGAAGAAAGTGTGATGTACAGAAACTGGGGAGAGCTGCTGCCATAGGGCATTTGAATTGACATCTCTTCCCACAGTGAAGCATCTGTCCTCAGAGGCAACCTCTGAATTGGTCTCAAAGCAGCGTGCCTCTCACCTCCAGGAGAGATACTGGAGCTCAATAGCCACAAACAGAATGGAAAATGAAAGAAACTCCAGAGGGCTTGCACAGCACGTCGCTTACTCCTCTGCTCATCACCTGCCAGGGATGGCTGCTGCTTGCTGTCTCGAGCCCAGCTACTTAGCTTGGTGCCCCCTGTCCTCTCCAGAACAGTGCAGGCCTGCCTGCTTTCCTCTGTGCTCCACGAGGCCGAGCCACACCCTTCCCACCACCTCACAAGACACACATAGTCCCAGATCTCTCATGAAGCTCAGAGTTTGCTGGGACATGTGGACCTTACACTGATAGATGCCAGTCACTTCAGCATGTAATTTTAACAGTGGCACCTGATCTGGTCCTGACAGAGAAGAAGGGTTCTAGGGAAAATTCATTTCTTTAAAAAGTGCTTCTTTCCACATTTCCCAATTTCTTGTTGTGACTCTTCCCTATATAGTTAAAGGCATTTGCTGCTCTAAAAAAGGAATAGAATTTTTAAAGCATGAGTATAAAGAGGAAAAAATAGTCCATTTGCAGCTTTGGAGTTTCAAAATAGACTTTTAAATGCTATCAGAGCAAACTGGCTTGAAAGCCAAAGCTTTCCATGGCAAGTGCTGGCCTTCTGGAGAAATAAGTGCTTTTTGGGTTCTAAAAGCCTAGACTTGAGTATCAATCAGAAGATGCTGAAATAATTAGAGTGTCAGATTATTCCAAGAAAATTCTTCAAAATGAGGATAATTAGAAAGTCAATTTACATATTTATATGGCCCCCAGTGGTTAGCTATGAGGGAGAAAGTCAGCATATCACAAAGATGATTTTTTTTTTTTTGCGGTACCAGGGATTGAACCCAGGGGCATTCAACCTCCGTGCTACACCCCCAGCCCTATTTTTTTATACTTTATTTTGAAACCAGGTCTCACGAAGTTGTGGAGGGCCTCACTAAGTAGAGAGAGAGAGACAGGGAGAGAGAGAGAGAGAGAGAGAGCTGAGGCTGGCCGCGAACCCGTATCCTCTGGTCTCTGCCTCCCAAAGTACTGGGATTACAAGCGTGCACCACCATGCCCGGCCCAAGATGACTTTTTTAAAATATACTTTTATTAGTACATTGTAATCTCACATCATAATCTAGTTCAGAGTGGTAGGGACAAACATGCACACAGCACTAGGTGAGTTTCCACTCAGCTGGACCCTACTTCCTCCCCTTCCCTGTACATGATATTGAGATTGGTATTGATAATCATTGTAGTCTGTCTTCAACTATTTTATCCAAAATAAACCTCCAGAGGAAAATAAAAAAAAAAAATTTTGAATATGTACATAGCATCAATGGAAGTGTTTCCTGCATCAATTCTTCCTTCCCCACCCCCAACCTCCTTCCCCTAGACCCCCTCCATTCCTCCACTGGAGTTTCTCCTCCTTTTTCTGGAGTCTCTCTTGTATCCCCATTTCTCACTAGCTTCTACATATGAGAAAACATATGACCATTTGCTTTCTGGGACTGGCTAATTTCACTTAGCATAATCTTCTCTAGATCCATCCATTTTCCTACAAATGACATCATTTTGTTCTTCTTTATAGCTGAGTAGAATTCCATTGTGTGTATATACCATAATTTCATAATCCATTTATCTGTTGATGGACACCTAGGCTGGTTCTGTGATTTGGCTATTGTGAGTAGTTCTGCTAATAAACATTGATATGCATGTATCACTATAAGATTCTGAATTGAATTCCTTTGAAAAGGTACCCGGGAGTTGTATAGCTGGATCATATGGAGATTCCATTCCCAGTCTTCTGAAGAACCTCCACACTGATCTCCATAGTTGCTATATTAAATTTTAATCCTACCAATAGTGTATTAGAGTTCCTAATTTCCCACATCATCACCAGCATTTATTGTTGTTTGTATTATTGATGATTGCCATTCTAACTAGGGTTAAATGAAATCTCAATGTAGTTTTTATTTGCATCTCCCTAGTTGCTAATGATGTTGAACATTTTTTCATATGTTTATTGGCCATTTGTATTTTTCTTTTATGAAGTGTCTATTTAGTTCAATTGCCCATTTTAATTGGGTTATTTAATTTTTAATGTTAATTTTTTAAGTTCTTTGTATATTCTAGATAATAATTCTCTATCAGAGGAGTAGCTGGCAAAGATCTTCTTCCATTCTCTAGGCTTTCTCTTTAGACTCTTGATGGTTTCCTTTGATGAACAGAAACTTTTTAGTTTATTTATTAATTCTTGTTTAGTTTACTGAGGTTCAGGGGTCTTTTTGAGGAAGTTTCTACCAGTGCCTATATGTTGGAGCATTGGTCCTATTTTCTCCTCTAGTAATTGCAAAGTCTCTGGTCTAATTTCCAGATCTTCGATCCACTTTGAGTTGAGTCTTGTGCAGGGTGAGAGGTTGAGGTTTAATCACATTTTTCTACAAATGAATAACCAGTTTTCCCAACACCACTTGTTGAAAAGGTTTTTCTCCAGTGTAATGTTTTTGGTACTTTGTCAAAAATCAATTGAATATAAGTATGTGGATTTGTTCTTCCATGCTGTTCCATTGGTCTATGAGTCTTTGTGCCAATACCATGTTGTTCTATTACTATAGCTCTGTAGTATAATTTGAAGTCAGGAATTGTGATGCCTCCTGCATGGTTCTTATTGTTGAGAATTGCTTTAGCTATTCTGGGTCTTTTGTTTTTCCACATGAATTTTAGGACTGATTTTTCCAGCTCTTTGTAAAATGACATTGGTATTTTATTAAGGATTGCTTTGAATCTGTAGATCATTTTTGGTAGAATGGTCATTTTGATAATATTTATTCTGTCCATCCAAGAACATGGGAGAGTTCCCATCTTCCAAGATCTTCAATTTCTTTCTTTAGTGTTTTACAGTTTTCATTGTAGAGGTTCTGTTACTTCCTTCATTAGATTTATTACTAGATATTTTTGAGACTATTGTGAATGGAATTGTTTTCTGGGTTTCTTTTTCAGTGGATTCATGATTGGTGTATAGAAATGCTAAAGATCCCAAAGATGTTTTGTGACTAGAAAAAGTCACATGTTTGCAGAGGTTGGGTGGTGGACTGCCTTGACATGGTTGGTTTATGAGGACATGGTTAACTCTTTTGATAATTACCACTCATCCTGCCCACCCATGACCAGACAGGATGACACACCTTAACAAGAGCCAGAAGAGCAGGCACCATGACCAGAGATGAGCCAGAAGGCAGTCACAGAACAGATATTGTTTGGCTAGAGACCAAGGACTAGATGTCCTCCCAAATGCCTTGACAACTTGCAATCACCCCCCACAAATTAGATACACCCCCAAAGTGGGGGAAATATCCAAATTGACTACATTCAACTCTGGAACAAGAGAGAAAATCTTGGAAGCAATTGGGTTTAACAGATTAACAAGATTTTATGATTTGTTTGTTTCCCTGCCATTAGATAAAACAGAGCTTAAGTAAAATAGAATATATCTGTGTTTTGTTGCATACCTGCATGTTGTGTGTTAAACATACGATACCTGTTGCACTTGCCTGAAGTGACAATTTAAGTGGAGGCATACCGCATGAGAAGGTATCAACCAGGTGAGGCAGACATTCTGAGAGAAAACAGAACACGTGCTGTTTAGGCACTGAATCAGGATGAGATTTGCTTAGTCTAAGGATTTAAGAGTTGGTGTACCTGTACCAGGCTGAGGTGTGCTATAGTTTAGCTGTGGGATGTCCCTCAGAGGTCAATGTATTAATGGCTTAGTTTTCAGTTTGGTGTTATTGGGAAATGGTAAACATTTTAAGAGAAAGAACCTAGTGGGAGGTCTTCCAGTAATTGGGGGTGTACCCTTGAAGGGAATGATGGAATCCTTATTTCTCTCTTTAAAACCCCAGCCATGAGGTAAACAGTTTTACTTCTCTAGGCACTCCTGCCATGAAGTATTGCCCCACCCTAAGAGAGGCCTAAAAGCAATGGGTCAGCCTGCCAAAGACTGAAACTTCCAAAACTGTTGGCCAAAGTGAACCTTTTCTCTTTGTAGTTGATTATCTCAGGTACTTGTTACAGTAACAAAAAGCTGACTAACATGACTAACATAAGGTATGGCATGACATGAGATGAGTTCCACATCAGGAGGAGGTTTCTGGCCACAAAGTTTTAATTTCATCCTCAGAGCAAGCTGTGGAGCCGTATAAGGGGTTATGAACAAAATAGTGACACCATCAGATTTATGCTTTCACCATATCACTCACTGGTTTTATATAATCCATTCTCTGCTGCCACCAACCCCCACCAATCCATTCTCTGCTGCCACCAAACCTCACACGCATTCATCTGCCCCAAACGCTCTCCTAGTCCACAGTACCATGTTTCATGACTTCTGTTCTCTAAGATGGTGGATTTTTTCCCCTGCTACAGAGCATTCCCTAATCTTGGTCATTACAACATCCCAATGAGGTTAGTTTAGAAGTTAAGATGAGAGTACTGGGTGCTATTATGATGGTACTGTGGCCAGGACCAAAGGATGACCTACTCTTGCCCTATCCCCTTCCAGCAAAGTTCCAGGGAGATATTTACAGAGAACAAAGGCAGGATGGAAATCAGAGCATGACTTTATTCCCAGCTTCCCACATGTGCTATACACTTGTGTACAACTCTGGTGAAAGGCGGAGTTTGATAAGAATTCAGGGTCACAGCAGTGTCTAGATGCTCTCTCTCAATTCTAAATGTTGCATCAAAGATACTCATGACTGCCAACAGGAATGAAAGAAATAGCTAAGCTCATTAAAAAAGAAAGTGAACACTGGGTTCTAATCTTTTTAGGCATAATTAACCTCACCCCACCCGTTGGGGCCTAATCAAAGACTCAGACTCTGACCAATCCCCTTTGCAGAAGGGGTTGTGCTTGGAATCCTAGGCCTGACAAAGAGGGAGGCAGGCAAAAGCATCCAACTCCACCGTCATTGCCATGCCTTGGGTTCTAGCTTAATCCACTGAATTGATGGCCTTATCCAAAATCAATCAAGTGGCTGTCACTGTGATGTGAAAAGCCAAAGACTTTTCAGGGAGTTCTTTCTCAAAGTACTGCTGCAAGAGAAGGGCTCATAGTCAGCTCAGTGCTGGTTAACTTTGTCCTTGGTGCATTGCCTCACCTGTGGAAATCTAAATTTTGGAGGAGGGTTTCAGGAGCAGGCTCCAAAGGATTTCACTGTTGTATTTACAAAGCTAGGCAGGAAGAATCACCCTTGGAGGGTGTTTTGACCGGTGGGGGGGCTTTCTAGATCCTCTCAAAAATCCCATCCCAGAGATTACTTTCATATTTCTCTTCATCTTTCATGTAAGGCAAGGTATAGGATGATTTATAAGGAAAGTTAATTTAGGGGGAAAATTATCAAATATTTTCACTACCATACAACCAATTAAGCATGACCAAAGTCTAAATTTTATTTCCCAATTTCTCCCAAAAGTACTAGCTCAAGCAGTGATTTGTAGTTCATTTTGTACTATTTGACAGTAAAAAAAAAGTTAGTTTTTTTTCCCTTAGAGTCAAGCAATACAGATCTGATTGCTACAGTTAATAATTAAGATATTTTAAAATAAAGACTATTGACTTAATAGTCTTTAATAAATAATAGCATAATATGTACATACTTTTATTGGTGCATTATAGTCTTAAATCATAATGTAAATCATAGTGATAGTGACATACATGCACACAACATTTGGCATGCTTTCCCCCACTCCCTCCCCATTCTCCCACCCTTCCCCATACAGAGCATTGAGCTTGACATTGGTATTCTCATATATGTACATAATGTCTATGGAAGTAATTCCTTCAATGATCCTCCCTCTTGCCATTCACCTTCCCCTAGACCACCTCCCCAGCTCCACTGAAGTTTCTTCTCCATAATCCAAAGCTCCTCTGGTGTGCTGATTACTCTCTAGCTTCCCCATATTAGAGAAAACATAGGACCCTTCACTTTCTGTGACTGGCATCACTTAACATAATGTTTTCCAGGTCCATCCATTTTCCTGCTAATGACATAATTTTGTTCTTCTTTATTGCTGTGTAGAATTCCATTATGTGTATATCCCACAATTTTGTAATCTATTCCTCTGTTGATGGACACTCAAGTTGGTTCCATAATTTCGCTATTTTGAATTATGCTGCTATGAACATGGATATGCACATATTTCTGAAATTCCCTGATGTCAATCCCTTTGGAAAGATACTCAGGAGTGGTATAATTAAATCTTATGGTGGATACATTTCAGATTTTCTGAGGAATCTCCACACTGATTAGCAGCTGAGGTAATTTGCAATCCCACCAACAGTATAGAAGAGTTCCAATTTCCCCACATCATCACCAGCATCTATTGTTTTTTGTCTTCTTGATGATTGCCATTCTGGTTGGGGTTAGATAGAATTTCAGTGTAGTTTTGACTTGTATCTCTTTGATTGCTAATGATGTTGAACATTTTTTCATGTATTTATTAGCCATTTGTATCTCTTCTTTTGTGAAGTGTCTATTTAGTTCAATTGCCCATTTCATGATTGGGTTATTTTTTAGCATAAAGTTTTTTAACTTCTTTGTATATTCTAGATATTAGTCCTCTATCAGAGAGATTGCTGGCAAAGATCTCCCATTCTGTAGACTTTCTCTTTAGACTCTTGATGGTTTCCTTTGATGAGCAGAAACTTTTTAGTTTGATTTATTAATTCTTGTTTTAATTTCCTGAACTTTGGGGAGTCCTGTTGAGGAAGTTTCTACCTGTGCCTATATGTTGGAGTGTTGGGCCTATACCCTCCTCTAGTAGCTTCAAAGACTCTGGTCTGCTGGGCATGGTGGCGCATGCTTGTAATCCCAATACTTGGGAGGCTGAGACAGGAGGATCTCAGGTTCACAGCCAGCCTAAGCTACTTAGTGAGGTCCTCTGCAACTTAGTGAGACCCTGTTTCAAAATAAAGAATAAAAAATAGGACTGCAGGTGTAGCTTGGAGGTAGAATGTCCCTGGCTTCAATCCCTAGTACTGCAAAAAAAAAAAAAAAGACTCTGGTCTAATTTCAAGGTCTTTGATTCATCTTGAGTTGACTCCTGTGCAGGATGAGACATAAGTATTTAATTCCATTTATCTACAAATGAATAACAAGTTTTCCAACACCATTGGTTGAAAAAGCTGTCTTTGCCAGGTGTGGTGGCACACGCTTGTAATCCCAGTACTTGGGAGGCTGAGACAGGAGGATCTGGGTTCGCGGCCCGCCTCAGCTACTTAGTGAGGCCCTCCACAACTTAGTGAAACCCTGTTTCAAAATGAAGAATAAAAATAGGGCTGGGGGTGTAGCTCAGAGGTAGAATGCCCCTGGGTTCAATCCCCAGTACCGCAAAAAAAAAAAGGAGTGGTAATAGTGGGCCTCTTTGTCTTGTTCCTGATTTTAAAGGGAATGCCCACAGTTTTTCCCCCTTCAATATGATGTTGGTTTTGAGTTTATTGAATATTGCCTTAATGATGTTGAGGTAAGTTCCTTCTATTCCAATTTTCTGCAGTGTCTTTAACATAAAAGGTGCTAGATTTTGTCAAATGCTTTTTCAGCATCTATTGAGATGATCATTTTGTCCTTAGCTCTATTTATGTGGTAAATAACATGTATTGATTTGTGTATGTTGAACCAGCCTTGCATCCCTGGGAAAAATCAACTTCGTTGTGCTGTATAATTTTTTTGATATGGTTTTCAACATACATCGTTAGTATTTTGTTTAGAATTTTTGCATTTATGTTCATAAATGATATTGGTATATAATTTTCTTTTCTTGAGGGATCTTTATTCAGTTTTGGTATTAAGGTGATATTGGACTCATAGAAGGAGTTTGGAAGGATTCCATCTCTTTTGATTTCATGAAATAACTTGTGGAGTATTGGGTTTAGTTCTTCTGTAAAGGTTTTGTAGAATTCAGCTGGGAATCTGTCTAGACCTGGGCTTTTCATTGATGGAAGGCTTTTTATTGCTGTTTCTATCTCTTTGCTTGCTATTGGCCAGTTTAGGTTCTCAAATCTTCTTGGTTCAAATTAGGTAGGTTGTACATGTCTAGAAATCTGTTGATTTCTTCTTTTTTACATATATATTATTTATTTTTAATTGGTGCATTGTAATCATACAACTTGATGGATTTCAGAGTGGTAGAAGTATACATGCACACAATGGTCAATTAGCCTTCCCCCAATTCCCACCCCTATTCCCTCCCCCTTCCCTCTTTTTTTCATGCTCAGCATAGTAGTTGACTTTGGTATATTTGCATATGTACATCCTGTACATTAGGGTCTTTCCCTCTTCCCCGCTCCCATCCCCCTCAGTTAGTTCTCCTTCTTTGCTCATATGAGTATGAGGTTTTCCCCATCTTTGTCTGGAGTCCCTCCTATGCCCTATTCTACCTAGCTTCCGGATATTAGGGAGAGCATGCAACTTTTCACATTTTGCAACTGACTAATCTCACTAAGCATAATGTTCTCTAATTCCACCCACTTTCCTGCAAATGATGAAATGTTGTTCTTCTTGATGACTGCATAAAATTCCATTGTGTACATATCCCATAGTTTTGTAATCCATTGATCAGTTGATGGCATCTTCGCTGGTTCCATAATTTGGTAATTAAGAATTGTGCAGCTATAAACATGAATATGTATGCATTAGTCTGGTAATTTGGTTTCCATTCTTTTGGGTAGATACCTAGAAGTGGTATTGTTGGGTCATGAGGTAGGTTCATTCCCAATCTTCTGAGGATGCTACACGCCATTTTCCAAAGTGGTTGCACTAATTTGCAATCCCACCAACAGTGTATTAGAATTTCTACTTCTCCATATCCTTGCCAGCATTCGTTATTGTTTGTGTTTTTAATGATTGCCATTCTAATTGGGGTTAGATGAAATCTCCAGGTAGTTTTGATTTGCATCTCTCTGATTGCTAATGATGTTGAACATTTTTTCATACATTTATTGGCCATTTGTATTTCTTCTTTTGTGAAGTGCCTATTTAGTTCACTTGCCCATTTTTTTATTGCGTTGTTGGTGTTCTTGATGGTGAGTTTCTTGAGTTCTCTGTATTGACTAGATATTAGTCCTCTATCAGAGCAGTAGCTGGCAAAAATCCTCTCCCATTCTGTCAGCTCTCTGTTGTGGTTTTTGAGTTTCCTTTGGTGTGCAGAAGCTCTTCAGTTTAATTGAATTCCACATATTGATTCTGTTTTTAAGGTCTTGTGCCTCTGAGGTCTTGTTGAGGAAGGTTTTGCCTGTGTCTATGTGTTGAAGAGGTGGACCTATGCCCTCTTCAAGTACCTGCAAGGTCTCGGGTCTGATATCCAGGTCTTTGATCCATCTTGAATTGACTCATGCAGGGTGAGAAAGTGGGGTTTATTTCCATTTTTCTGCATGTGGTTAACCAGTTTTGCCAACACCATTTGTTGAAGAAGCTATCTTTTTTCCAGCTCCTTTGTCAAAAATCAATTGGCTATAAGTGTATGGATTTGTTTATGAGGCTTCTATTCTGCTCCACTGGTCTGTGTGTCTGCTTTTGTGCCAATATGATGTGGGTTTTATTACTATGGCTTTGTAGAATAGTTTAAAGTCAGGTATTGTGATGCTTCCTGAATTGTTCTTGTTGCTTTGAACTACTTTGGCTATTCTGGGTTTTTTGTTGTTCCAAATGAATTTAAGGACTGATTTTTCTATGTCTGTGAAGAATAACCTTGGTAACTGAATGGGTATTGCATTGAATTTGTAGATCACTTTTGAAAGAATGGCCATTTTGATGATATTTATTCTACCTATCCAAGAGCATGGGAGGTCTTTCCATCTTCTATTTCTTTTCTTCTATTTCTTCTTCTATTTCTTTTTTCAATGTTTTGTAACTTTCCTTGTAGAGGTCCTTTACCTCCTTGTTTAGGTTAATTACTGAGTATTTTATTGTTTGGGGGGATATTGTGAGTGGAAATGTTTTCTGGATTTCATTTTCAGTGGATTTATGGTTGTCATACAGAAAAGCTTCTGATTTTTTAAGATTGATTTTGTATCCAGACACTTTGCTAAATTTGTTGATCAGTTCTATAAGCCTCTTGGTTGAGTTTGTTGAGTCTTCTAAGTATAACATCATGTCATCTGCAATAGAGATAGTTTCATTTCTTCTTTTCCTATTTGTACTCCTTTGATTTCCTTCTCTTGCCTTACTGCTCTGGCTAGAGTCTCTAGTACTATATTGAAAAGGAGTGGTGACAGTGGACATCCTTGTCTTGTTCCTGTTTTTAAGGGGAACTCTATTGCCTTTATGATGTTGAGGTATGTTTCTCCTATTCCGATTCTCTGTAGTGTTCTTATCATGAACTTGTGTTGGATTTTGTCAAATGCTTTTTCAGCTTCTATTGAAATCATCATGTGATTTTTGTCTTTAGTTCTGTTTATGTGGTGGATTACATGGATTGTATTCGTACGTTGAACCAGCCTTGCATCCCTGGGATGAACCTGACTTGGTCATGATGTGTGATTTTCATGATGTGGTTTTGAATGTGTGTTGCTAGTATTTTGTTTAGAAGTTTTGTGCATAAGTTAATCAACGATATAGTTCTGTAGTTTTCTTTCCTTGATCTGTCTTTATTTGGTTTTGGTATTAATGTGATGTTGGATTCACAGAATGTATTTGGGAGAGTCCCGTTTCTTTCTGTTTCATGAAATAGATTGAGGAGTATTTGTATTAGTTCTTCTATAAAAGTTTTTAAAAAATTCACCTGGGAAACCATCTGTACCTGGGATTTTCTTTGATGGTAGGTTCCTTATTGCTGTTTCAATCTCTTTGATTGCTATTGGTCAATTTAAATTTTCTATATCTTCTTGATTCAACTGAGGAAGGTTACACGTGTCTAGAAATTTGTCAATTTCTTCTAGGTTATCCATTTTGTTGGACTATAGTTTTTCAAAGTAGTTTCTGATAATCTTCTGGATTTCCATGCTGTCCATGGTAATATCACCTTTTTCATCTCTTATTTTTGTAATTTGGGATGATTCTCTCTTTCTTTTGGTTAGGTTGGCTAGTGGTTTATCTATCTTCTTTATCTTTTCAAGGAACCAGCTTTAGGTTTTGTTGATTCTTTATATTTTTTATTCTCTACTTCATTGATTTCTGCTCAGATTTTAATAATTTCTTGTCTTCTACTGGCTTTGGGGTTACAATGTTCCTGATTTTTAAGGGCTTTGAGGTGTGTCATTAGGTCATTTATTTGGTGATTTTCTGTTCTTCTTATGTGGGCAATCAGTGCTATGAATTTTCCTCTTAATACTACCTTCAGGGTGTCCCAGAGATTTTCATATGTTGTGTCTCTGTTTTAGTTTATTTCTAGGAATTTCTTAATTTCTCCCCTTATTTCTTCTCTGACTCATTCCTCATTCAGCACTGTGGTGTTCAGTCTCCACGTGTTTATGAGGTTTCTCTGGGTCTTCCTATAGTTGATTTCTAGTTTCATTCCATTATGGTCTGAAAAGATGCAGGGGATTATGTCACATTTTTTGAACTTGCTAGTACTCACTTTGTGGCCTAGGATATGGTCTATTTTAGAGACGGTTCCATGAGCATCTGAAAAAAATGTGAATTCAGCTGTAGTTGGGTGGAATATTCTGTATGTGTCTATTAGGTCCATTTGGTTTATGGTGTTTCTTAGATCTGAGGCATCTTTACTGACCTTTTGTCTTAAAGATCGATTTAGTGGTGTGACAGGGGTATTGAAGTCTCCCAATACTACTGTATTAGGATCTATGTGTGATTTAATGTCACAAAGAGTTTCTTTTATGAAAGTGGTTGCACCTATGTTTGGGGCATAAATGTTGACTATTGTTATACCCTCTTGCTGGATTGTTCCTTTTACCAGTAAGAAATGAACTTTGTCTCTTCTGATAAGTTTAGGTTTGAAGACTAATTTGTCTGATATCAAAATTGCTACTCCTGCTTGTTTTTGAGTTCCGTTAGCGTGGACTACTTTGCTCCATCCCTTCACCTTTAATTTGTGTGTATCATTACTTGTAAGGTGTGTTTCTTGCAGGCAGCATACAGATGGATTGTGATTTTTAATCCATTTTGCCACCTTATGTCTTTTGATTGAGGAGTTGAGTCCATATATTCAGCATGATTATTGAGAGATGAGTTTTAATTCCTGACATTTTGAGTTTTAATTTCTCTTTGGGGTAGTGTTTGTTCTTTGTCTAGTTGTTTGATGGAAATCACTGTTTCTCTGGTTCTGGTATTTCTTTATTATTTCTTCTTTGTAATTAATCTCTTTGAGTATTTTCTCTAGTGCTGGTTTGAAAGACATAAAGTCTTTCAGCTTCTGTTTGTTTTGGAAGATTTTTATTTCCCTGTCAAATTTGAAAGATATCTTTGCTTGGTAGCTAAATCTTGGCTGGAAGTTTTTTTCTTTCAGAGTTTGGAATATGTCACTTCAGGCCCTCCTGGCTTTCATACTTGGTTTGGAAGGTCAGAAGTGATTCCTATTGGTTTGCCTCTGAATGTTACTTGGTCTTTTACTCTTGCTGCCTTTAAGATTCTCTCCTTGGCCTCTACAATAGTCAATTTGATTATTATGTGCTGTGGTGAAACTCTTCTCTGATCTTCTCTATTAGGGGTTCTATATGTTTCCTGTACCTGTGTGTCAACCTCTTTTTCTACATTTGGAAGATTTTCTAATATTACTTCTCTGAATAGATTATTGTTTCCTTTTGTTTCAGCTTCTATTCCCTATTCTATACCTATTATTCTTGGGCTTTCTCTTTTAAAATTGGCCGAAATATCTTCAATGTCCAATTCATGCTGTCAAATTGTTTTTTCTAAATTATATACTTTTTTTTTGCAGTACCAGGGATTGGACGCAGGGGCGTTCTACCTCCGCACTACACCCCCGGCCCTATTTTTTATACTTTATTTTGAAACCGGGTCTCACGAAGTTGTGGAGGGCCTCACTAAGGAGAGAGAGAGAGAGAGAGAGAGAGAGAGAGAGACAGGGAGAGAGAGAGAGAGCTGAGGCTGGCCGCGAACCCGGATCCTCTGGTCTCCGCCTCCCAAAGTACTGGGATTACAAGCATGTGCCACCGCGCCCGGCCTTAAATTATATACTATGCATTCATTTTTGGAGAGGTCATCTTCTAAGAGTGAGTTTCTGTTTTCCATGTGGTGTAGTCTATTGTTGACAGTTTGTATTGGTGCCTTCATTTCAATTATTCCATTCTTCACTTCCCTCAAAGCTTCTTTTTGATTCCTGTTCAGGGTGTCAGAGTCTTAGTTTATTTGATCCTTTATTACTTTCAGGCGCTTTCTGAATTTTTTTTAGATATCCTGTATCATTTCTACTATTAAGGTTCTGAATTGTCTTTCTGGTCTGTGTTGGCGGTTTCTGTTGTTGTGGGTTTGTGGAAGCTCATTGTTTCTTTGCTATTCCACCTTCCCATGATTTCAGGTTTCTTAAGTTTATACCTTTGTTGCTTTTGGTAGCTATCTCTCTCTCACTCTGTAGATTTCCTATGTCTAATCTCTCTCCCTTAATAGTATCTTATTCTGGAGGTAGATACTTGCTACTAGGTGAGCCTTAAAGGTGAATAGCCTTTACTGAATGGTTATTCTCACATGTTTGGTATAATGTCCATTTGCAAGCCCAATCCTTGGTCTCCTTCAGTCATTGGTACCCTTGCCTGGTGTCTCTCACTTCCTGTGCTGGCAACCAGTGCTGCTATTGCCCTTCTCACTTTGGGCGTGGGTCTCTGCATTCTCCACTTGGGCTGTCCCTATGTCTCTCTCTGTCTACACCTATGGCAGGTGTCACCAGCAGGGGGCCCCGGGTTGTGTCTCTCTTTGCCTCTAGATGTGGCAGATGTTGCTTTGACCCAATTCTGTGCAATGAGGAACTCCACATTTTCCACCAAGTGGGCTGGGGTGGTCCAATTTTTCCCCTGGTACCACAACTGTATGTCCTGTGGCAATCCCCAGAGACTCTAGAAGGACGTTGTGACCCTCAGGCTGCAACTTTGTCCCACCCAAATGTCGCCAGAGACTGTCTACTTATCCACGCATCTACCGCATCCCACAGCAGACCCCTCTCCCACCTCCACCGGGGAAATCTGCAGTCTCAGACCCCAGAAGTCCCTGTGGACTGGGTGGTCTACTCCTGGGGCAGAACGTTGACTTATGGTTTTGTTGAGCATTGCTCTTAATATCTGAGGTAGGGGGTGGGTTCATCTGTGCTGCTACAGGTTCTGGTCAGGCCTCTGGGCACTGGGGACTCTGCTGAGCATGGAGGGAACTGCTGCTCACTTTTTTCGCTGATGCTCTGCAGTTTCTGGTTTTACAACCGGTCCCTGGCTTCTTTGTTGATAGCCTGCAGGAGCCGCAATGCTGGTAGCTGCTGGCATGGTCTGACCATGATGGCGTTGCTGCCACTTCTGCACACGCAGCAGTTCACGTCTGTGTTGCGAGTGGAGCGAGGTGCTGCTTGCCTTCACTGCTACTATTCTGCAGTTGCTGTATTTACAACAGGTCACTGGCATCTCGTTGGTCTTTGTGGTAGATACAATGCTGGTATCCACCAGTACGGTCCTGCCAAGATTGCGCTGCTGCTGTCATTTGGTCTCTTTTGAGTGTGGAGTGAGCCACTGCTTGCTTTTGTCTCTGCTGATCTGCAGTTCTCTGTTGATTTCTTCTATGTTTTCCAGTTAATTGGAGTATAAATTTTCAAAATAATTTCTGATGAACCTTAGGATTTCCCCACTTTCTGTGGTGATGTCTCCTTTTTCATTTCTAATTTTAATAATTTGGGTTGATTTTCTCTTTGTTTTGGTTAGATTGACTAAAGGTTTAGTAATATTGTTAATCTTTTCAAAGAACCAGCTTTTTGTTTTGTTGATTTTTTTATTGTTTTTTTTTTCTCTATTTCTTTCATTTCTGCTCTGATTTTAATGATCTCCTGCCTTCTACTGGCTTTGGGATTAGACTGTTCCTGTTTTTCCAGGTCTTTGAGGTGTGTCACTAGTTTGTTTATTTAGTGACTTTCTGTTTTTCTTATGTCGGCACTCAGTGCTATAAATTTGCCTCTTAAGACTACCTTCAACTTGTCACATAGATTTTTGTATGTCATGTCTCTATTTTGCTTTAATTTTAGGTATTTTTATTTCTCCACTTATTTCTTCTCTAATCCAATCCTCATTCAAGAGTTATCATTCAGTCTTCATATATTTATGTAATTTTTTTATCTTCGTGTTGTCGATTTCTACTTATATTCCATTATGATCTGCAAAGATGCAGGGAGTTATATTACATTTTTTAATTTGCTTGTGCTTGCTTTGTGGCCCAGAATGTGGTCTATTTTGGTGAAGGTTCATGAGCAGCTGAGAAGAATGTGTATTCAGCTGTTGTTGGTTGGAATATTCTGTATATGTCTACAAGGTCCATTATGTCTATTGGGTCCATTTGGTTTATAGTGCTTTTTAGGTCTGAAGAGTCTTTATTCATCTTTTGCCTGGAAAAATTATCTAGTGGTATGAGTAGTGTGTTGAAGTCTCCCAATATTATTGGGTTTGCATCTATTTGAGATCTAATATCCCAAAGAGTTTGTTTTATAAAACTAGATGCACCCCCATTTGGGGCATAAGTGTTTACTATCACTACATCTTCTTGTTGGATTGTTCCTTTTATTAATAAGAAGTGACCCACTTTGTCTCTTCTTATATGTTTTAGCTTAAAGTCTGCTTTGTCAGATATAAGTGTTGCTACCCCTGCGTGTTTTTGGTCTCTATTTGCATGGTATATCTTTTTCCATCCTTTCACCTTTAGCCTATGGGTATCTTTGCTTTTAAGGTGACTTTCTTGCAAGCAGCATATAGTTGGATTATGTTCTTTGATCCACATTTTCAGCCTATGTCTTTTAATTGGAAAGTTTAGACCTTTGACATTCAGTGCTATCATTGAGAGATGATTTTTGTTTCCTGTCATTTGTAGTTATATTTTCTGTTTGATGTAGTGCTATTTCTCTTTCACTTAGTTTCCCATCTAGTGGAATTTGCCTCTTCTCTGGTTCTATATTTGCTTCTTTGTGTTTTATTTCTTTAATTATTTTTTCTAGTGCTGGTTTTGTAGTCATTAATTCTTTTAGTTTCTGCCTGTCTTGGAAAGTTTTCATTTCTCCATCAATTTTGAATGATATCTTTGCTGGATATAGCAGTCTTGGTTGGAAGTTGTTTTCCTTCAGGATCTGGAGTACAACATACTAGTCCCTCCTGGCTTTCATGATGGGTTAAGAAGTCCGGAGTGATTATTATTTTTTTGCCCCTGAATGTCACCAATTCTTATGTTCTCAATGCTTTTAAGATTCTTTCCTTTCCCTCTATGTTAGTCATTTTGATTATTATGTGGTATGGGGAAGTTCTTTGATCTTGTTTTGATGGTGTTCTGAACATCTCCTGTATGTGGATGTCCAAGTCTTTGTCTATTTGGAATATTTTCTGCTATTATTTCTCTGAAGAGGTTTTTGATATTCGTGGTTTGTGCTTCTAGGCCTTCTTCAATGCCTATTATCTGTAAGGTTGTTTCATATTATTCTATACGTCTTGGATGTTCTGGTCATGTTGTTGTCTTCCCTATGTTGTTGATGGGTGTTGATGGTCAGTTTTGAATGAGCTGTCTTCCAAGAGTGAGACTCTATTTTCCATGTGGTCTAGCCTGTCAGAGGTAGTTTCTGTTGAGGTCTTTAATTCATTTATTGACTCCTTCATTTCACTCAAAGCCTCTTTTTGGTTCTTACTTGGGTCCTCAATTTCTCTATTCATGTGTCTTTTCATTTCCTATACACTTTCTCTGATTTCATCTCTGAGGTTTTTTGATCATATTGAAAATCATAATTCTGAATCTCCTTCTGGCATATTCTACAACTCAGTGTCAGTGATGTCCCTTGTTGTTGAGTTGTGGGAGTTTATTGTTTCCTCACTGGTCTTCATTCTCATGTTTTCAGAGTTCTCAGGTTTGTTTTTCTGTTGTCTTGGCATCCTCTTTCCCTTTGTGTGAGAGTCCTATGTCTGTTTGTTATCCCTTTAACCATAAGGCCTATACTGGGGGTATTTATTTGCCTCTACCAATCTTACTTATATAATCAAACTTTTGAGCTTGTCCCCCAGGGCCTCTTTAACAAGATATAGTTCTTAGAGCAGGCAAATGGGAGTCTCTGTTTGACTGCAGGTCACCATGCTCTCCAGGCCCAAACTTCATAAGGTCAGAGACTATGATGTTCAGTTCAGAACCTGCAGCCTGCTGGTTGGGATTTAATGCCACACAGACACCACCACTGCTCTGCTGACTGTGATCCTGTGAAACTCTGCAGAGTGCTGACCTTCGCCCTATGTGGCCATTGGGACTAAGCTTGGCAGGGCCAGAGATTACTATGTTCTGAGCTTGTGGCCTGGCTCACTGAGCTTTGATGGCCCAGGGACACCACCGCTGATCTGCTGGTTGTGATTACCTGGAGCTGTTGGTCACTGGCATGCATGCATGCCAGGCCCAAGTTCTGCTGGTGGAGAGAGTGTTGAGGTCCCAGCCTGCAGCTATGATCACATGAACCCCTGCTGGCCCCTGGCTTCCCTGCTTTCAGGGCCCAAGTGCCCTGAAATTGTACTGGAATTGTACTGTTCTAAGCCTGGGGCTTGGGTGGCTCAGTTATTTAGCTCCATGACACTGCTGCTGCTCTGGGCAGCTATGATCATGTCAGACCTTGTTGGCCTCTGATGTTGGTGTTTGTAGTGCCCAAACATTGCTGGGCACAAGTTAATAGGGATGAGGGTATAGCTCAGAGGTAGAATGCCTCTGGGTTCAATCCCCAGTGCCAATAAATAAATAAATAAATAAACTAATTAATAATAAAGTAATAAATAAAAAGCAACTGATTTATCTTCACTGAGAAGTCTAAATGAACTTACACAAAAAACCTGAGTCAGAAGAAAATTCATCTGATCTAAATAATTCTGGCTCTTTCTTTTTCACATTTAATAAGCCAGGAAATAATCACCTATTTTATACTCAGGAATTTTAAGAAATAAAGCAGCATAATATTTACACAAAGATAATATGAGTAGAAAAATGAGCAAAGGATCAAGAAAATGAAATGGAAATGAAGAACACAACAATGCTTCCACAGAGAAAATGAAAATTGTGATGAAAATGCCCCACTGCTAAATAGTCTTAGTTCATTCAAGAAGCTGTGGAAAAATACCATAAACGGTATGGATTATAAACAGAAGCTTATTTCTCATTTCTCATAGTTCTGGAGGTTGGGAAGTTCAAGATCAAGTTACCACAAGATTCAGTATCTGGGAAGGACTCACTCTCTAAGGATTCATAATGGTGCCTTCTCATTGTATCTCTGCATGGTAGAAGGAACCAACAAGTTTCTTTAGGCTTCTTTAGGTTTCTTTTATAAGGGCACTAATCCCATTCATAAGGATTCTACCCCTGTGATCTAACCACCTCCCAAAGGTCTCACTTCTTAATACTATTACATTGGGGATTAGGGTTCAACATACAAATTTTATAGGGACACAAACATTTAGACTATAACAGTAGCTAATATTATCCTTGATTCATGTCTGAGGAAAAATACTAAATAAATCTATAAATAAAATAAACTTTGTAAGGCTATTATTCCTCTAAACACCATTTGTTTTTCCTGTTGATTCTGATATACTAATACTAATTGATTATCTGTTAGGCAAAAAAGAAAATGTCAATAAATCACTATAAGCAAAATCTTTAGATTCCAATGCAATAAATGAAAAATAACAAAACAAAAGAATAATGGTAAAAACACTGTATATAAGAGCCAAAAGTAAGCTCAGTGTTCAGAAGAATGATCACTGCCTTACTGTTTTAAAAATGACAAAATAAACCAGGCATGATGGCTTGCGCTTGTAATCCCGGTACTTGTGAGGCTGAAACAGGAGGATTGCAGGTTTGTAGTCAGCTTCAGCTACTTAGTGAGGCCCAACACAACTTAGTGAGACCCTATTTCAAAATAAAAAAATAGGGCTGGGGTGTAGCTCATAGGCAGAATGCCCCTGGGTTCAATCCCCAGTACCAAAAAAAATACAAAATAGACTAAAGATAAATGAAATATGCTTGCAGCTCAAGAAACTAATAAAACAAAATAATCCAAAGGAAACTAGAGAGAGAGAGAATTAATAGAGAATTACCAAAAATAAAGGGAGAAAATATGAATTAAAAATAGAGGTCAATATAGTGGCAAAGAGGTGACAAGAGCTTACATAAAGAATAAATAGGAACTCCTATAAGTTAAATTAGCAAATTAGGAGTAATAATGGGCAAGGAACTTAAACACTTTAAAAGGATATCCAAATGGCTGATAAACATATGATAAGCTGTTTAACCTCATGAGCTCTGAGGAAAATGCCAGTTTAAAACACAATGAAATGTCACATTTTTCCCCACCAAAATAGCTAAAGTTAAAAAGATTAGTAATACCAAGTTTGGAGAGAATGAAGAGGAATAAACAATAGTACATTCATATCTTGCTGATGAAAGCATAAACCTGTGCAACCACTTTGAAAAACTGATAGTATTTTTCAACAATGCAATTTCTAAATAAATACCGATGGAAATAGATGTATACAGAGATACCAAAAAGAATGTGCAAGAATGTGCAGAGCAGAATTATTCATAAAAATTCAAATATCCATCAACAAAGGTTAGATAAATTTTTATGTATTTATATGATAAAATAACATGAAGCAAAGTTAGTGAATTGCTGCTACATGCAACAATATGTATGACTCTCTGAGCGACCAAACATAAAAACATACATACTACATGATTCCACTTTTCAAAACTCAAAATAAACAAAACAAGATATGGTCTTAGAAATTAGTAAGGTGGTTGCTTTCAGCAATTTGGAGGGTATTGATTGGAGAACCATAAGAAGTGTCCCGGGGTGCTGGTTACATAGGTATTTACTTTTTTTACAACTTAATGGACCATGCATACTATACTTCAATTTTAAGAGTTCATCTAAAAAAGTAAAATTGTCAACGGTCTGAAGCATTTTAAGTTTATTTCTATCGTGTTAAGTTACTAGAATTGTGGACTTTACTACATACACTTAAGCTATCCTGACACAGAACTTTAGAGGTCATCAACATTCATTTTACAGATAAGGAAGCTATTGTTTAGAGAATTTAGGAACTTACCCAATGTCACAGAGCTAGTGCAAGCTCTGGTCTGTTAGGCTCCAAATCTAGCAGGTCACTTTTTTTTCTTTTTCACTATGTCTCACTCCCTCAACTTATATACACCACTTAACACTCTTATCCCACTTGGATCCCAATAAATAAACCATAATAATAGGAAGTGATATCCACCCAATCCTCAATTTCATTGGATAGTACCTACTCTGAAATTACCCAAATGTCTTCCTGCAAACCTTGGTAATAGAGTTTGACACATAACATACTCTTAAAAATAAATAATACTTTCCCCAAGATGAAAACTTTATAAGCTAATTCCAGGTGCTTGGCTACTCAAAAACCATATGTATACTTTGCAATTCTTTTTTTATCCTACAAGTATTGAGATGGATTGGATTATTGTGATTAAGTGAAATGATGCCCTATAATGTCCCTCAAAATGGAATAAGTGGATGGCTATTCAAAAATAAACATGACTGGACAGAAATCTAATGTATGAAACAAAGAAAATTACATGTTATAGCCACTCAAGAGAGAAAACCACATAACTTTAAGAATCTTTTAAGAGAACTTGGTCGAATTTCTGGGTGTTTCTCTCCCACAGAAAATCTCAGCCAGTCCTAGGCAGCCATCCTGGGTTTGTAGCATAAGTGAGACACCTGCTGGAGGCTGAGAACCCAATTCCACCCATCATCTTCCCCAGTTAGGACTGGTGTTCTGGGATATGGGAGTCAGGTGCAGAGTTCTCCAGAACAGAGCTGTCCTAATCTCACCACAAATAAAAATAGGTGTGTTGCATAACAGTGAAGCTGGCCATCCCAGTCTCCACTTTTTATCTTTTTGTCTTCTTGTGTCTTGATCATGTCCTTTCAAATTTATATGTTGAAACCCTAAACCCCAATGTAGCTGTATTTGGAAGTAGGATGTTTAGGGAGATTAAATGAGATCATATGGGGAGGACCCTAAATCTGATAGGACTGGTCTTTTTGTAGGAAGAAGAACTTCCATACTGTTTTTCATAGTGGCTGTACTAATTTACATTCACACCAACAGTGTATAAGTGTCCCTTTTCTCCATACACTCACTTGGATTTATTATTTTTTATAATAGCTATTCTAATTGAGGTAAAATGATGTTTCATTGTAGTTTTAAATTGTATCGCATTGTATTTCATTTTAGTTTTAAATTGTATTCCCTAATAACTAATGATATCGAGCATTTTTCATGTATTTATTGCATTCTTTTGAGAAGTATCTATTCAGATCACTTGCCCTTTTTTTACTGGATTATTTGGGTTTTGTTGTGGTGGTGGGGTTTTTTTTATTTCTTTATATATTCTGGATATTAACCCTCTGTCATCCATTATGCAAGCCTGTATGAGAGTTCCTCAAAAAACTTAAAATAGAACTACAATATGATCCAGATATCTCACTCCTGGGTATATATCCAAAGGAAATGAGGTCAGCATACAAAAGATATACCTGCATGGCCATATATACTGTGTCACTATTCATAATAGCTAAGATATTAAATCAGTCTACGTGTCCATCAAGAGATGGATAAAGAAAAGGTAGTATATATACACAGTGGAGTAATATTCAGCTAAAATAAAGAATGAAATCCTATGAAATCAGATACAGAAAACAAATATCATGTGTTCTCTCCTGTATGTGAAAATCCAATTAAAAAAAAAAAAAGACAAGGCCGGGCGTGGTGGCCCACGCTTGTAATCCCAGTACTTTGGGAGTACTTTTCGCCGCCAGCCTCAGCTCACGCATGCGTGCGCACACGCAAGCATTCTCTCTCCTTCCCTCCCTCCCTGTCTCTCTCTCTCTCTCTCCCTGTCTGTCTGTCTGTCTGTCTCTCTCTCTCTCTACTTAGTGAGGTCCTCCACAACTTCATGAGACCCGGTTTCAAAATAAAGTATAAAAAATAGGGCTGGGGGCGTAGCGTGGGGGTAGAACGCTCCTGCGTTCAATCCCTGGTACCGCAAAAAAAAAAAAAAGACAACCTGAAATTACCTGAAGAGGGATTCCTAGGGGGACTTGGAAGGGTTGATGGGCATGATGAATGCATAATGTATGCATATATGGAAATATCACAGTGAATCTCATTAATTTGTATACTATATATGTGTTAATAATTATAATAAAAATTATTTAAAACTGGAAATATCATTGTGAATCTCATTAATGCATATAATTAATATGTGTTAATAATTATAATAAAATACTATATTTTAAAAAGAAGAAGAAGCTCAACCAGTGATCTCCCCTCTCTCCCATTCAGAGGAAAGGCCATGTGAATGAGCAAGAAGGTGGCTGTCAGCATGCTGAGCAGAGAGCCAGTGCCAGAAACCAAATGGGACAGCACCTCAAACATACACTTCCCCAATCTCCAGAACTGTGAGAAAATAAGTATCTGCGGTGTAAGCCACCCAATACGTGGTATTTTGTTATGGCAGCCCAAGCAGACTAAGATACTTTGTTAACCTGGAAAACTATATTGCTCAGATCATTTCTAAGCAGACTCCTCCCTTGGTAGCATTTGCATTTTCAGAAAAAGGGAGAGGGAGAGAGGAGAGAGAAAGAGAGAGAGAGAGAGAGAGAGAGAGAGAGAGAGAGATTAGAGAATTAAATCAAGAGTATTAGAACAGATTGGTTCCCACTGGTGAAATTCCAGGCATCGTGATGGACCTGCAGGAAGTCATGTGTAGGAAGTAGACTGACAAGTTTGGAAGGGGGCAGATCAAAGAACCTTGAATGTCTAGCTAAGAAGTATAGAATCTGTTTCAGAGACAAGGTATTATGACAAAGCTTTGCTTCAGGGAGATAAAAATCTTCTGCATCGTTGCCAGAGGTACTGTTACTATTAATTTCAATGATTATAATAGCATTTATTGAGCACTTAATCTTGGCAAGCACTCTGTATGCATTATCTTTATTTAAGTGAGAGAAAATTGTACAGAAGACTTTGAAATGGACCATAAAGATTACTGGGTACTTTGAATGGAAAACAAGGCATAATCTGGGTTATGATTTATTGAACTATTCTATAAGGCTTGTAAGACATGGAAGATAGATAACAATGCAAATAACTTTTGTTGAAATGCAAATAAAATGTGCCCAGTGGAATGTAATTGATTATAGCTTTTTGAGTAGACCTAGTTTTCACCTATTAGTAAATTCATTTTGGGGTAAAATGGAATAAATAAAAAAGGTAGGCAGGAGACAAAGGGAAAGGAAAGGGATATTGCATATTTAAATCTAAAAGCCTCATGACACTCCCCAGGTCTGTTCTTTTTCCTGGCCTGCCACTCTCAAATTCTTGAGAAACCTGTAGATCTTAGTTACTACAAGTTCACTCATCTGTGAAAATCACCTTGTTTAATGCTTATGAGCACTGTTATTTAGTTTACACAAGGTATTTGTCAATTAGATAAAACAGAGATATGTTTTAAGATACCTATAATATGGGTACATTCTATTAATAGATAGAGGAGACACTGTCAACATAAAGATCCGAATATAAAAGACTAGACCACCATAAAGGCCTTGTGATACATGATCAAAGAACTTAGTCTATCTGCATGTTGCCATACCCATATACCTTCCCATGCCCATCCCTCACAACATTTCCTTTAAAAGAAGAGCCTGAGACCCCAAGAAAGCACCTCTCGCTCACTCTCGAGATAGCCTGAATTCTGCTCTGAAACTGTGCACTTTCGACTTTCACTTCCTATTAAGGCTCTTCCTTTTTGTTAAAACCTGATATATCCTTAAATTATTTTCTCCACTATGTCAAGAACCTGGAAGATCCAAGTAGAGGTGTCCTCTGCCTCTGGAGAGACCTCCTTGAATACCCTATGGTGGCAATCCCAGCATGCCTCATTGCCTTTATTATGTGGGTTCTCTGAATTGCCCTTTAAGCCATTTATGTCATCTCACTGGCACCTTTTATTAATTTATGAGTTACACAAAATTGCTGACATTGTTCATTTTATATTTGTATTTCATGATTTTATGCTTTTTTTTCTTTTCTTTTTTTCTTTCTTCTTTTTTTGTATGTGGTATTGAGAACCAAGCCCAGGGCCATTATACCTCCAAGCTACACCCCCAAACCTATTTTATTTTTTATTTTGAAACAGGGTCTCACTAAGTTCCTGAGGCTGGCCTCTAACCTGCAATCCTCCTGTTTCAGTCTCCCAAAATACAAGGATTACAAATTCCATTTTTAAAAATATCCTTTAATGATTCTCACAACACTATAAAATTGATACTATTAACTGATACTATTATTTTCTCTAGTTTACAAAAGAAATAAACTGAAACTTTGAGAAGGAAAATAACCTATCAAAGTCACAGTGAACTTGAAACTGGGATCAGGATGGAATACTACTTGGCAACACCCACCCCCAGTCAAGGTCTTGTCCATGCTAGGTAGATGCATGAGCTACACACCCAGGCCTTACTTGACTTTCCTGACTACATCAGATTGTGTGCTCATGCCCTTTCCCTGGAGCTTGACTCTGAAGTCCTCCCCATTGCCTCTCTGAGGTGTGAGAAGTTCCCCCAATATATTATATTGTCCCCCCATCCACAACACTCCCACCATTGTCTGACTCATCCAACCATATAATCACCGTAAACCAGAATGGAACAGTAATAGCAAGAATGAAGGCTTTGCAGCTGGGGTTTAGAGAGATAGAGGCACCATCTTTTTGTACGTTCTGTCAGTCTCCACCTTTTGTGCCTGAGCAGGTGGGGGATAGGTGTAGGGCCGGGGTAGTGGACAGCATAGGTGACCATTTACTCTATCTGCTGATAAATACTGCCTACCACCAAAACCAGAGACTCTACTGCTCTGTCTCTAATGGTGGAGAGGAAACATTAAAGATACTGTTCACAGTGGTGATTCCCACTCACTCACTTTCACATACTCCTACCACTGTGGATTAATGAAAGAACTTACTGTCAGTCAGCCTTCCTAAAAGAAATCAGAAGATCACAAAGATAATTCTTTAAATGTACATAGTACTGTGTCTTAAGCCCTTTCAGATGTGAATGGACTTGCCCCAAATTGGCTGATAATACAAATACTGGATTCCTGGATTCCTCTCCTTAATCCAAATCAAGTGTCTTTCTTACCTACCCCATCCCTTCTTTCTTTTTTATTTATTTATTTATTTTTTGTGTTACTGGGGATTGAACCCAGTTTCTTTCTACTGTTGAGCTACTACCCCAACCCCATTTTATTTTTTTTATTTTGAAGCAGGGTCTCACTAAATTACTGAGGCTGTCCTTGAACCTGTGATCCTCCTATCCCAGCTGCGCAAGGACTGGGATTACAGGTGTGTGCCATGCCTGGCTCGCATCTTTCTACACACACACACACACACACACACACACACACACACACACTACATACCCACATGATGTGTATTCATGGCCCATGTAGACAGGTCAGGCCACACAGCCTCTCAGGTGTCCTGTGTCCCACACTCCCACCCTCACTCCCAACCCCACAACTCTAGGCTAATTCCTCCTGCTTAGGACTTAATTTACATGTCCTTCCTCCCACTGTCCTGGACTGAAGTAGCTGCCCCTCCCACCTGCTTCCTTGGTGCCCTACAGGTCTCCCACGAGAGCATTTGTCACTGTACAGTGTAATTGCCTCTTTATTCATTTGTGCCACCTAATAAATGATGAGCTCTGCAAAGGAAGAAACATGGCACATTGAGGATGATCAACAAATACCTAACGAGTGTTGAAAAGAACAGATACAACCTCAGGTGAGACCCAGGACTTCCCTGTCAGTTTGAAACATAAAGCAATAGCTTCAGTATACTTAGACTAAAGCCAAGTAGAAGTCCTCTGAATTCCCAACAAGCCATGTTTTCTAAAAAACTAAAACGTCCCCCTCAGGGGCCAGCATTTCCATAGGCCCAAATATATTCCTTGAGTGCAAATTATGCTCTTCAGAAAATTGTTTTCCAGATTGCAGCCACCCAGGAAGGGGTGGGTCCCTTCCTCCATAGTGCCTCCCTGGCACTATATCTCCAGGAATGTCAATGGCAGTAGGATTGGATGAGTCAGGTTTCTCTCCCTGGCAGGGATGGAACATAAATTTGACCCAAAGCCAGGCATGGTGGCTCACGCCTGTAATTCTAGTACTTGGGATGCTGAGACAGCAAGATTGCAGGTTCAACGCCAGCCTCAGTAACTTAGTGAGGCCCTCATCAACTTAGCAAGACCCTGTTTTAAAATAAAAAATAAAATATGTCTGAGGGTGTGGCTCAGAGATAAAATGTCCCTGGATTTAATCTCAGTATCACAAAAAAATGTGTATTTCTTACCTAAATTATCTTTCCTGCCTCTGAGATCAACAACCCTATGAGTTACAGACTGTTCTCATCCCTATCTTATAGATGAGGAAACTGAGACACAGAAAGATGAAGAAACCTACAAGATCATACAATAAGTAAGCAGTGGAGCTGAGATTCAAGGCTAAACAGTCTGGCTTTTTCCTACCTTGAGGACCCGTTGAGGCCCCACAAGTTCAGGGCCATGTCCTACAAGAAGCCTTCCTGAACACCCCAGCCCAGGTAGAAAGTCTGCCCTTCCTCCCAAGCCCTCTAGCAATTATTTGGTAACCAATTCCCCATCTGGTGTTCTTATATGGAAATCAAAGCCAAAATTCCTGTCCTTTCATCTTCCCTCAGCCCCACATGAGTCTTTCCCATGCAAAGAATTTTGTCTTTGCAAAGGGTAAGGAGATGCTGGTCAGGAAAGATGGCCTGGGATATGCAAAAAAAGGCTAGTTACAGGCTTCTCACTCAGCAGAAGAAAGCCCAGGTATATTACTAGCAAAAGCTTCTGCAACCATTCAGCAAGTTATCTTAGCTCTAGAAGAAAAGAAACCTCTGATGTTTCTCAGTGACTAAGAAAATAACAAAAAAACCTAAAAACATCCTGTCCTATATTACACAGGATCAGAGCCCGGCCAGCACAACTGGGAGGCAGTAGAACATGGAATTAAGCTCTGGGCTCCAGGGCCTGTGTCCTCATCTTCATTTCATAAGTGTTTCATAATTAATGATGCAGAAATGACAGTCTGTATTCTATTAGGCTGATTCTTTTGCAGAAATCAATAGTCTGTCACAGGAAATCCTTTTGGGAAGATACTGTTTAATCGTCTTCATTATCATCATGATAGATAACATGTATTGAATTCTTGTCATGTGCAAGGCACTAGATGTGAATAGCCACATCTCATTTTCCTTCCAGCCTGGGAAAAAGTTTATTAAATGGTATCAGGTGGCACAAGGTACTGATTCCTTGCATTGAACAAAGCCAGTGCCTGTCCTCAGAAGGTTTTGTTTCAGGCAACCTGGCAGAGAATCCACAAAGTGAAATCATAAACCCTTTGCCATGTACATTATTGAAAAACAAGGTTTCTACCTAAATAGTGATGTGACTTGGAATGGTGCAATGAGTAGGTTCAAACCCTTCCTCCACTACTATGTGACTGCTAGAAAGGTAACTAGTCTCTCTGAGACTCAGTTTCCCCAAAAGAAAAAGAATACCTTACCAGAGCTGTGAGGACCAAAAGAACATCACAGTGTCTGAGAGCAGCTAACAGAGTAAGCCCCCAGGAAAGGCCCGCTCCCTTCTCCCCCATGTGAACATCTAAAACTTCCCTTTGACAGGCCAACAATGATGACTGACTTTGAGAGAAGCCTTCCTAACAATTCTTCCTTAACTTATTAAATGGAACAAAATGTACATCTTTCAACCTTCTTTTGATATCCCAGGGTCATAATTGAGATGTAAGACAGCTTCTACACCATGAGGCTCTAGGATTGTTGATTCTACAATCTTCTTCCTCCTTTCAGGAACGAGTGTCAGCCTTGAGCAGCATTACCTCCCTCCCTCCCTCCCTGGGGCTCCCCTCTCCAGGTCACCACTTCAGTAACCTCCAGTTTCACAAAACTATAACTCAAAATAGATTCTGGCCAGAAGATGCCCTGCTGTTGTCTCCTGCAGAGTGAGAGTCATAGGGTCTGTGGCAGCTCCTGCCTTCATCCTCAGAGGTCTTTGGATCTGACTTCCATATCTGTGGATGCTTTCCAGATCGCTGAAGTGCCCCTAGAAACTCAGGGGACACCTGAAGTTGCCGTTACTGAATACTCACATAACTTCCAACTTTTATTTTTCCCTTGAACCTGTATTAGTTACTTAATTCTTAAGCCTTAAGGGGGAGGATAAAGAGTAGGTGGAGATAGTGACATATCTGCTAATTCTTTTTCCTTATGTTCCCAAATACTTTGTGTGGGCACATGTGGCTAATCTGAACATAGCTCTGCAATCTGTAACAGTTCTCCCTTTTGATGGCAGACAAGTCCTGGCTGAAATCCAAAGCAAAGGAAGGTCTTTTTAATAGACCTCACTTGAAGTGTTCCCCCTTCCTCTTTGGCTATCCAAATAAAGTCCGTTCTTGCACACTCAGTCAAAATCCCATCACTTCATGACGCCTTCCCTAGCAACCTGGAGTACCCTGGCCTGTCCTTCTCTACACTCCACTCAGTCACTTGTCTTAGCCCTTGAGTCTACTATGGCAAGGTGGCCTCCTGCTGGTATTTAAGCCAAGTATGACCATTCTCCCATTACTCCATCCTTCCTCTGACCACATGTAGAGCATATGCTATGTATACATTTTACTGTAAATCTTCTTGGGCAATGAGTTTGTAAAACTGTCTGTCATATCCCCACCCCCAACTATTTCTAAGTAGTTAAAACTTAGGACTTTTTTTGCTCAGCCTGAGTGGATGGGCACTCCTGTGTGGATATACCCTGGCAAAAGAGGACCCTGGCCCCAAACACACACTCACAACCTCCTGACCTTAAGCCAAAGGAGAAGTTGCCTGCTGGCCACTGGAAATCTCTCACCTCCAACTGGCCTGCTGTCTCCAGGGTGGAATTACTCAGCCAGTCTGGACACACAATGGACATGGATTCAAAATCAAACCCCAGCCTTCCAGAGTGTGAAGAGCTAATAAATCCTTAGTGAATAAGACTTTCTTAATTGAGTTTCTTTTATGAGGCAATTCATGAGCACTTATGACTTGTTCAACTGGAATAGCAAACTCCAACTGTCAATATTAACAAGATGGCGGTGTTGGTATAGGGAGAAAGGAAAAAGACATGAGAGCAACCGTGCGTCATTCCTCAACAAGATCGCCAAGTTAAGTGGCATTCCTTATCACTAACCCTTGCCCACTGATTCAGGCTACTTTTAGGGAAATGCAATTACAAGAAAGACAGAACAATCTGTACCCAGATGGAATGAGACAGCATTTCATTGTCCTAAAACCATGTGACCTTGAATATTATTAGTTCTGGAGCTGCTGAGTTAAGGGTCTATTCCCAAGATACACGCTCCCGCACTTGAATCACGGGTGGAGTGGGTTCTAGGCATGTATACATATGGGTTCAGTTGTTGCCATTTTGTGTTTTTGTTGGTTTGTTTTGGGTAATAAACATGGGACACTCTTTTTTCCTTAATCCAAACAATATAATGTTTTTATTTCAACTAACTTATTCGGCAATAGGTTTAAATGCCAGAGGGAGTCGAGATATATAGAGGTAGGAGAGATAGGAGGCCCATAACATAAGACTGTAGAAGCAGAAGCTGAGTGTTTTCTGAGTGCCAAATATGTACTTTCTTTACTTTTATTTTTCTTTCTTTCTTTCTTTTCTTTTAGTTATAGTACTAGGGATGAACCCAGGGCCTCGCACATGCTAGGCAAGCACTCTACCACTCAACTACACCCCCAGCCAAAGTATGTACTTTCTTTCTGTGAGTTGCTATAGTAATCTATTAAAAGTAGTGGGAATAGAGATAATTATGTGTATCATGGCTTACATGGATATACTCATTCAATCATGTTGCTATTACTCCCATATCACAGATGAGAAAACTAAGGCCCAGGAAAAACATCACAAGCTGCTGATTATACTGCTCGCAATTAAAACAACAGAAATTCAAACCTAGGTCTTCTCACTACAGGTACAGGTGTTCCCAACCTATGTGATGCTGCTTCCCACTGCGAGAAGTCAACAGGCCACAGCTCTGATGTCCTGAAGCCGTTCCTGTGCCTCACTGGAGCTCTGTACCATTGAGGTCCTTGTTCCTCTCCACTCTTCAGAATGCCTGCACTGGGGGAGCAGTTTTTGGTCACAGGAACAGCCTCTGGGATTTCTAGCCCAGGATTCAAGCAGCCTGCACTCTTTCCTGGGCCCTGTCCCTGAGAGCTGTACAAGCCTAGCCAGTTCAGTTTGCCTTTACATTTGATTTCAACAGAATACACTGTTGAAATTCAACAAGGAGCTGAGCAAAAGCCAAATTAGGGCCAGGGAGGAGGAAGGGTTTGGAGTCTGTGATGTCAGACAATGCATGAGTATCACAGAAAACTCCCACCTGCTCCTTCTAGGTGGCCAGTTTGTTCTTGCTGAGCAGGTTGGGGATCTGGGTTGATGTGCATCCAAAGATTATATTCTATCCAGAGGAGACTAATCAGCTCACATAAGGCCAAAACCTCATCCAAAGAATTCTATCACCATGAGGGAAAACAGGTACCCTTTCCTCCGCCTACCTTCCTCCCCACCCCACCCTGCTCTCCTTGTCCAGACCAAGATACAAAACTGGGCCAGAGAAGGATTTCAAGAGAAGTTGACAGAGTGGTTGCAGACTGTGATTCCCCATCACTGTTTTTCCAGGGATAGGGATGAGCTACCTCAAAAAACTCACCCAGAGAGGGGCTTCAAGCAAGCCCTCAGGACACCCTGCAGTGTGACTTCTGCAATAGAGGGACAGTGAGAACTACAATAGGGGGACACTGGCTCATGTCTGAGGAAGATCGCAGGCTCCATAGACTGAGGTTTAACTCCTGTCTGGAAAATGCAGTTTAGAAAAGAGCCACTGCTTGGTAGTAGCTGGGAGGCTGCCACAGGGAGTTGAGCCAGCACTCCTGAGGGACATCGGAACTCTCTCTGTGAGCCACATGTGAGCTGCCCAGGAAATACAACAGGCATGAGGTCATTGTGGGCCCGAGAGGTGTGCCTGTAAGAGGCTGGAGACACCCAATGTCCAGAGGCAGAGAAGGAAATCCCCAGAGAATGCCAGGAATAGCAGGACAGAAAGATAGAGAGAGGGACCCAGCCAGGAAACCCCAAAGAGCCTACCAAAGGACTCAATAGAAAAAGTTTTCTTTAACCACTTCTCAGGCTAGGAAGTTATGCAACCGCCTAGCCAGGAAAAAAATGTCCAATCTTCTTCCCTCTCCTTGCATCAGTCTGTGGGGGATCAAAATAGCAGCAAACGAGTTGGAGGGGGTAGGGGGAAGAGCAGAGGGCCAGGTCCCCATTTTTGCTTGGAGACCTCCAGAGTGAGGCAAGTCCCATTTTGGGGGTGAGGCAGGGTATATTTCATGTTGGTCCAGTTCCAAATTTCAAAATGTATTTTGAACTGGCCTAAGTCTTGAATTAAGTCTATGTGGCTAATAAGTGGCTGCAGGCTGTGATTGCATGTCTACCAGACTATTTCCTAAGGATGAGCACAAATACCATCCATGGAGCCTGCCAGCCTTTCCCTCCAAGGACAGAGAAAGCTCTTCCTCTTGAGTTAATCTAAATGTAGGGCAGGTGCTGTCCTCTTTCCCACACAAGACCTGCTTCTTTCATGTACTGGTTGCAATCAAAATGACTGGTCCAATCAAGTCTTTCCAGACAATTTAGAACAAAAGGGGTTCTCTCTCCACTACAAATAAGATCTTCTGTCCTTCACACCCCTCCTACTCCCACCACAAACGCACAAGCCTGAGGCAGCTTCCTGGGAAGCAGGGAACCTTTACGTAGTCAGTTACCAGTTGGAGTGTCAAAAAGGGCACAAAGGACACGAGCCTCTCCAAAATGCTTTCAAACCATTCAATGGGGTCCATAGAGTATGATTTGGAGGTGCTGATAATAACTCTCTTGCCCTTAAAATTCCTCCTTCTCCATCTCTTTTACTGGCCTGCCTTATTGTAGAAATCTCATCATTCCTTTGTCACAGCCACATGTTAAAATTAAAATATCCTAAGGAAGGTGAGACATTTTATGTTCATCTCTCACACCTCATCATAAATTTCTATACATCTTAAAATTTTAACCCATACTCCTTTTTAATATGATTTGATATATTCCTTTGAAATGATGTATATTATCACAATTTAAGTATTATAACTAAAGTAAATCAGAGAAATTATAATATTGAATATACTTAAAAATATATATGCATGCTCTCCAAAAATCTGGACCATTCAATTTCTGAGGACTCCCATACCCACCATCCTCTTGGTTGAATACCATCTTAGAACCAACTGAGAGCATAGTTTAGAAAACAAAAAAAGTATAATGTCCTCATATTCATTGGTCAAAAGAAAGGGGAAAGAAGAATGAGCTTGCTAAAGATTGTACCAAAATAATAGGGTATCATCCAGGCCAAGGAGACACAGTAGGAGCACTGGGATCTTAGGATTTAATTTTCTAACAACTGATACAGACCACACTTTTCCAAAAAGAATAAAGGATGAGGTATTTTGATTCAGCACCGCAAAATTCTGCCTTATAAAATATCATCTCATCTCTGATATATAATAATTCATTGTTCATCTACAAAGATGTATTAGAAAACTAGCTGGGAATCAGAGCAGGCAGGGGGCAACTTTGAAACCAGATAGTTTTACACCTCTTAACAAGCCACATGACCCTAGGCACATTTCTTATGTTCACTGAGCTTATTTTTTCATCTGTAAAAATGGAATAAAAATAGGTCCCCTGAATAACTGCTGTGAAGCTTAAACCATCACTAGAAAATGTGTCAAGCACACACTAGCTCATCACACACACTAGATGCTTGATATTTTCAGCAATTTGTATGACAGAAGCTTTCTCCACAAACTTACATACCCAGAGAAACAAACGGGTAAGGGCTTAAGGACCCCAAAAGATAAACCAGAAGGTGAGCAGGCTTTTCCCCAAAAGGTATTGATGATGATGCTGTGGTTTGCTGCCAACAGCCTGGAGTGCCAGACACACCTGTGGCATAAGCTATAGGAGTGGGCCCTGAGCAGATGCTGCTTCCCCTTTTCCATCTTGGTATCCTAGGACATAATCACCGGGAAGCCCCTGGGGAAACCCCGGCCCCACCTCACCACAGGTCAACCACTGGGAGGAGGGCTTGTGAGGAAACCACAGGAGTCATAGAGATGTGGAAGGAGTCACGGAGAGAGGAAATGGGAAAGCCTCCATGACCTTCTTTGTCAGTTTCTCAGTCCTGTCCCAGCCACTCCTTCCCCCTGCCTCCACTGCCCTCACCATTCCAGACACTACAGAATTAATTTGAGTCACACAAAGCCAGTCTTGTAGCATTCCAGGCTAAGAATTGACCAGCTACGTTACCTCTGTCCAGCTATTTTTTTGCTGGCACTAACAGGAAGGCTTCCTACTATCTCTGCCATCTCCCTGTATGGCAGCAACCTCAACCTCCCCAGTGGGTGACTCCAGACAGGCTCAGATGAACCCCTATCCTTTCTAGAAATTCCTGTTTCTAGGACCTGTCACCCAAGCTACAGGGCCTCTGGGAGTAAAGTTTTCTTTTTAATTGGGGGAGTTGGTGGTGGCAGCCCACCATCATATGCTGCTGGACTGATGAGCGTGATCCTGAACTTTCTGGGATGTCCCAGACTGTTAGAAGGGTTGGTCCCATCATTTCAACCTGATAAGGGAAGTGTGGTCCTAAGGCTATTTCTCAGCCTCTCAGTCAAGCACAGCCTTTTTCCTCACTCACTCAGTCTCAGCCACTGCAGAGCCTCTCCCTCCTCCTTCAGTGAGAGATTTTATAATAATCTCACCCCTGCCCTGTGACTGACATTTACAGCACCATAACAGACATTACTTTATTTAAGGCAAGGTAGGCATTTTTGTATTATTATCATAAAGCCTTTCAACATAGGCATAATTACGCACATTTTACAATTGGGAAAAGTGAAGGTTAAGGATTTTAATTAACATGCCTCAAATCACAAGTTTAGTAAGCAATAAGGATTTTAACCAAGTTCACCTGCCTGCCTGCCTCTCTGGATCCAGGGTGCTATGATGTGACTGAACCACACTGTGCTGAAATAGCAGACAAGCAACCATTTATTGCCTCTTCAAACACCTTATTCATTACCTTGGTTTCTCCTCTTAGTTTTGAGCTCATCCCTCCACCTGGCACCATCAGTGAGACTCTCTCTGTTCATAGTTTACCCACCCATATTAATCAATCACTACATTTCCCATAGACCAGGAGATGAACCAGTGCTAGCCTTGGGGGACAAAGAAGGAAGGATGGAATTGCTATAAGAAAGAAGAAAGGCAGAAGTGCCTTAAAACTCACTGCAGAGGTTTATAAAATATTTTCAGAACTGACATCTGATCTCTGAAGACTCTGAAATCCCGTTTCAGCTTTATTTCTCTGGGGGATGCAGAAGGAAGAGAAAAAAAGTCCAAATAGCACTTTCAGGGTTGAAGGTTGTTTGCCAATTGAGCTCCAAGTAAAATTTCACTTTAATATAAATTGGGTGTTAAATTTATCAGTAGAGCTAAAAAGTCTCTGTTTCTTAGTCTCTCCTAGAATAGCCATTCCATAAATGTTGGAGAGATTATGAGTGGGAGAGTAGTGGGATGGATGAATGATGGACGGACAGGCAGATGGATATGGATAGAAAAATGGGTGAATAGGTGGGAGGATGAATGGGTGGATCTCTGTACCACATAGACAAATTCTTTCTTTGTTTTCAGATAGTAGTATTTTTAAATAGTGGTCATTAGGATTTGGCAGATGACATTAGAAATAGTGCCATGACTAAGTTAATTTTTTATTTCAGGTTAAATAATTTCTCATCAAATCACGTTCTTCAGTCATTCTTTCATTCTCTCTGTATTCCCTTCCTCATATAACTAATTTCTTCCACATCAAATAGGATCTGGTAGAGGAGAACTCCAACATACTCACACCAGCACTGACCTCTGTCCTGATTTCTTGTCCTTTCTCTAGCTACCTGTTCTGTGTGTTCATCTGGATGCCGAAGTGTTGTTTTAATCTCAACATGCTTATGCAAATGTCATGCCCGCTCCCCACCTCAATCCTACTCCCTCATTTAAAGTCTTATCTCCATTCTCCAAAGTTTTAATAATAAACTTAAAATTAGTATTTATTTCCTTCCCTTAGTATGTAATCAATCACAGTGTCATTTTATCTTATACTACAAAAGCCTTTTGAAAGTACTCCAGCCTGTGATTTCTCCTCTTTACAAACAGTGCCATGTACATGTTTATTCATTCATTTATTCATTAATGATAGTGAAAGTATGCATGCTTCTTTATGCTCAGTACCGAGCTCTGCACTGGGGAATCAAAGGTGAATAAAACACAATCACTGACCTGAAGTATCTCAGAATCTCATTAAATATTTCATAAAGCTGTGCATTGACTATATCTGTCTCCTCCTTATTGTCTGGGGCCTATGATCATTGACAAAAACCTGTTCTGTCCTTGGCCTTGGATGCTGAGTTCTGAAGAAAATTCAATTCAGCACCTTCAGAGTTAAAACCAGCCATCTTAGAGCCTGGGCCCCTGCCCTGCACCTTTTCCTCTCAGAGTTATGATGCTGAGGCTTAGGATGCTGACTTGGGCTCAAAGAAATAGCAGAATTGGCTGAAATTAAAATATTGGTGATAAATCAGGTAGTCACCCAGAGGTAGGAATGCTGATGCTACGAGAACATAAAAAAGAATACTACTAATAATAGAAAATAAGAAATCAAGAAGCTCACCCCAGATTAGCAGTTCGGACCTTTCTGAAATGCAATAAGCGCAGACCCTAAAAAATATCAGAATGGCCCCTAGGGTGACCCCCATGATCCATCCTCTGATGGAGCCCAAAGGAAATTTCTCAATAAAAAGCATATGAATGAATGAAAACCAGAGGGAAGAGATGGAGGCAAGGGAAGAAAAAGAAAGAGGTGCAAGAAAGCTGATATTATATGAGGGCAATAAACTAGAGAGGTAAACAGGATCTCTTTAGACCAACAAGAATTTTCAGTCTTCATTCTGAAACTCAAATCTGAGAAATCTTAAATCTGAGTGATACAGAAGGAGAGGAAAACTAAAAGAGATATAACAGATAGTTTGAACCCTGATAGGCTGAACCCCTTTTTGTCCCCACACTCTGAATTTTCAGCGGAGTCAAGCACTTTGGAGCAGAAAATCCTCTGAAGGCTTTGCCCAGGAAGGAGGAGGAAGGCTGGGTAAAGAAACGGTTCTAGCAAACAGAAAACCATAGATGGTCAGGAGACACTCAACGTATGCCCTCCCTGAATAAAGCACAGAAGATATCAACTTGGGTGAGTTCATAGAAACCTAGAATGCCAGAACTAGAAAAGATCTTCACACCATATCTGAAAACATAGAAGGTGATGGATACAGATGGATGAGAACACATGAACTTTCTCCCTTTCCCAACCATCTTCTAAAAAGAGGGTAATCTAAGAGATTATTTTTTCTTCATCTTCTTTAAAATTCAAATGCAACCAAAAGGTTTGTGTTTGGTGGTGAATAAAATGGGCAGGGGCCCAAGACCACGGGCTTTACAGAAAGATTTGAAGCCCAGCTCTGCCACATGCCTACTTGGTCCCCAAAATATCCTTGATTCTTGCTGAACCACAGGTTCTTCTTTTGTAAACTGAGACTCACCTACCTTACAGGATTGCTAAAAGGATTAACTGAGATGATGTACATGGCACAGATTTTGCTGTTCTCTCGATCCCTTTTCTATTATATTCCATACTTTCCCCTGAACAGCCTCAGATAGACTCTGTAACTCCCCTGCTTTATTTTGACCACCAGTCTGCCCATCATGTTAACCAGCTCTGCCCACTGAAAGCAAAGGAGACAGGTTTAAATCTGCTTTTCCTTCCCAGCTGTAATTCTTGGAGAATATTAAGGAGAAAAAAAAGATCTGTATTATCTATTGAATTGACAATGGAACCAGTGATAGCAATTCCACAGCCAATAGGCTTTTTGGATTATCCATCCTTGCTGCTAGAAGATGCCTCTTGCCTCAACTCAGCCCTTCTGTCCTTGGAAGTGCTTGGACCACTGGCCAGGAAACCTGAGTTCTGGTCTACACTTTGCCACTGACCTGCTAGGTATCATGAGGAGCTTCAGGAGCTTATTTATCCCTTAGAATTGCATTTCCCAATGTATAAAAAGGGGATAGTAAATATGCCTGACACACCACAGAGAATGGTCATAAAGACCAAAACAGATTTAAAAGCTAAAAATGCTTTACAAGCATAAGACCTTATTTATGTTACTTTTATTTGGCTGGCTTGAAGAAAGAAATGTAAACAATTTGGGAGGAGGGTACAATTTCAAGAGGAGCTTGCCCTCATTAGCCAAAAGAAAGGAAGAAAGGGAAAGAGGCAGAGAAGAAGGGAGGGAGGAAGGGAAGAAAGAAGGAAGACAGGAAGGGAGAGAGGGAGGGTAGGAGGGAGAAAGGAAAGGAAGACAGGAAGGGAGGGAGGGAGGAAAGGAGGAAGGATGGAAAAAATGAAGACAGCAAAGGAGAGAGGAAGGGCTGAGCAAATTCTGCTCTGTGCTGACAAGCTGCTGTGTTTCTCTGTGTGTCTGGAAGAGTTGGGAGGATCAGAGGAAATCATATATTTACAAGCTAAGCAAAGAAAAAAATTCCACCATAAATCTGAAGGGGAGGGATAATATAATAAAACAATACAGAGTATCCTATAACCACAGAAACAATAAAAATGCTAAAACAGAAATAGCTTATTAAGTTAAAGCAACAGTAAATCTGCCAGAACAGCCTATAGAAACTCTCATCTTATGATAGTAAAAAGCCTCTACCAGGCCTATTGTCTTATGCTTTCGTTAAACTATAGTTTTATAAGCTAAATTATTGCTAGTTCTTGCTCAATTCCCAGAATGAAATCCAGTTAAACTCTTAATTTGGGAGATATATCTTTTACAAGTGACAGGTCCTTAATGGACAGTTCCCAAAACCTGACTTGAGCTGGGAAAGCTGGGAGCCAGGGCATAGAAGTGCTGAGCCACGATTTTGGGTTTGGTAACCTATCCAGATGTTACCAGTTGTGACTGCACAGAGGGGATTGTCCAGGCCACTCTCTTACCAGACATCCAGGTATTTTCTGGCCAAGAAAGAGCAGAACAAAGAAGCTGATGTTTCCCTCCTTCAGCAAAGAGAGTTCAGATCTCAGGGGAGTAGAAGCTCAAACCAGCCATCTCTGTTCCTTCATTAGCAAGCTAGGTGTATAGCCCTTGCAAGTCCCCAAGCCCACCCAGGTCAAGCAACTGAGGAAGTTTAGTATGTTCTGGTTGGTTAAGCCTTGGATCTAAACCACTGACCTTACTTACCCCATCCCTAGACTGACTTGCTCTCAATTCTCTTTGCCTCTAAAGGGATTGCTTGTTTTGTCATCTATTCTCAACTTGTACTGACTACATAGTGGTTCTCCCACTACCATATCCTTGAGGTTCTCCTAGCAAGCCTGGAGAGCTGTCAGCTTCCCTTAGCAATGCAACCCCAGGAGCCTCTGTTGGGCTCTGGCCCCTGAGAGACCAGTCTTGTCCCTCCCAGGATTTCTCAGGTCTAATGGGCAGAGATGACATTGACACCTAACACAACAGAGGAAGGGGTGAAGGGATTGGGGCACCAGGGAGGATCTCAGAGATGTATACTACCCCAGCCCCTTGATTCATAGAAAATTAGGTATTGGGGAAGTTAAAATAAAGGCATACTCTTTAGATAAAGTCATCCAGGTATCTATTTGGTATGACAGCCTGGATTTTCTCTGATGTCTGCTGAACAAGTGTCTCAGGAAAGCATTCTCATTTTCAGTGCCACCCACATACCCAGTTTTATCAGCTGAATTATTTGCACTACTTGAGAACCGCCAAGAATGACCTTCAGTACTTGACATAGCTGTGATATTTTTATACTGTTCAGCATCCCACACACAGCCACCGACCTCTCTTCTACTTACCCACACACCAGTCCTACTGCCTCTTCCTCATGTCCCTCCTCATCCCCATACGCAAACAAACCTCTCTCCCTGGACCCATTTTCCCACTGTGGGCCTGGCTCCAGCTTTCCCCTCTGCCTGAAATAGCCTCATCCAGGAAATGACTCCTTCTGTCCTTCCTGGCCCCATCAAACCCCACCTTTTCCATGCAGCCTTCCTTCCTTGGCTCCTCCATGCTCAAAGTAGTCACTCACCCCTCATATCCCAAGGCACTGTTTCCAGTCCCATCATAGCATTTAGCCCTGCCTACCTAGTATAAACAGGAGAATTAGTGAGAAAGAAAGTAACTGGTGCAAAAGAGGTTTTCTCTACATCCACTTCAGGATAAAGAAGCCAACGTTGCCTTCTTCCCAAGATCCAAGTTGATCTTTACACACACTCGCATGGACACACCACACACACACACACACACACACACACACACAGATTCAGAAGGGAAAGAAGACTGAGCTGGGTTTGTTGAAGGGAGACATTGATATGAGTGCTGTGCCAGGAGAGGGAGGAGCCTGCAGACTGGAGGAAGGTTGGAGTTTGTCTTGGAGAGAGGTTAAGGCAAGATCCTTGAGTCTTCACTACAGGCAGTGACTGGGAGGGTGGAGACAGGAGACTGGGGGCTTTGGGATGGCAGTTTGATCACTGGGGAAGGTGGAAGAAGGACATGTCTGTGACTTCTGCCAGAGTATTAGGACTGGGGAACAGAAGGACAGTGTCACTCTACAGAGCCCTTGTGTAGGCAAAAAGGCAAATATACAGATGAAACACCATGAACAGAGGACCTGCTCCTCCCAAGCTTGGGCACCATACAGGCCCAAAATCTTCTATAATCTGATAAAGTCGGGGAGGGAACCCCAATAGTGACAGATTTAATTTCCCACTAAATAGGCAGGTAGGAATGCATAGTAAATAAACTTTGATCAGGAAAAGTAAAGGACTGTGGCATGTATGGTATTAAAAATCCATACCAGCTGGGTGTGGTAGTGCACACCTATAATCCCAGTACTTGGGAAGCTGAGACAGGAGGATCACAGGTTCAAGGCCAACCTGGGAAATTTTAGTGAGACCCCTCAGTGACTTAGCGAGACCCAGTTTCAAAATAAAATTAAAAAGGGCTGGAGTTGTAGCTTGGAGGTAGAGTGCCCCTGGGTTCAAGCCCTAGTACCAAAACAAAACAAAAACCCATACCTGCTACACTCATGTCAAAACACTCGTGGGTGTGCTTGCCTTCCAAACTGTATTAGAACCCTTGGAGCCAGAGGTCTCTCCTCCCTCATCCTACCCTCCCCTACCCATCTCACCCCAAGTTTTCCTATTCTAAATTATCAACAGCAGTCTCTGAAGCTGCAAAATAAAAGCTAAAGGAAATGATGCCATTTCGCCAGCAGTTTGTAATCTGCAACCATAAAAGGCAAGTGTCGAGGTCATCTTTCCATAAATCCCCAATTCTGCTGGAAAAGCAGAGAGCGGCAGCTGGGGAGCCAAGCGCCTGCTTTGTTTTTGCAACTCTTTCCATTGCAGCGTCCTTTATATATGCAGTGTGAGTGGAATGCATCATAAAAGGTGACATTTTATCACAGCAGTTTGTAAATTTTACAGAAGCAGGCTCCCTGTAAATCACCCAGCTTATTCCCTCACTGACTTTATTACAGCAAATCCAGTCATGGATAAACTGTATGCCAGTTTACTTGAAATTTATCTATTTTATTCAAGCTGAACTGAGTCCTTTTAATATTCTTCTCTCTCTTCTAATGATAAGGCATAATGATAACCTTATTTTCTATTCAGACAGCTTTAAGGACTCTCATTTCTCTGGGAATGCAGTTCCTACTCAGGGCCTCTTTTCTCCCAGTGCCATTTAGAATTTGTTTGTTATGTCAGAAAATGTGGGCACCTCCCTGCACCAAGTCATTTAACTCCCTAGGACTTAGAGTTATTTTTATTCCTTGTTTTCCTGCAGCCCTCTCTAGACTTTTCCTTCACATAACAGCTGCCCAGAACCCTCCCTCTGCCCATCTCAGCCACCCCCAGAGTCCTGCCTTCCAGATCAGACATTTAGGAGTAGGGCAGCTACATGCCATTGCTCATCCACCCATGCGCCTGTGCTGTCCCCTCCATGTGGCCATGGAGCACTGAGAACGTGAGCAGTCCAAACTGAGATGCACTGTATTCGTAATACACACTCCAGGTCTTGAAAAGTGAGTGGAGAAATCTCATGGATAATTTTTACATTACAAAAACACATGATGTATTAAATGTTGAAAATGATAACATTTTTAGTGCATTAGGAGAAATAAAGCAGGCTAAAATTAATTGTAACTGTTTTACTTTTACTTTTTTGAATGTGGCTCCTAGAGAACTAAAAATGGCCTTTGTGGTTTACACAGTGTATTTCTGGACCGCACGGCTCTGGGCACATCCTCTTATCACCTTGCTAGATGAAGACTCACCCATTTCCCTCCAACAAGACTTCTCTGGCCTCTCTCATCTGATGTTCTCTTCCCCTGTGGCTTCTATTTCACGTAGAGAAGAGGTCTCACCACTGAGCAGGTGATCATTAATTTTGTCGTCTCATGCCTACAGGTTTCTCCATAAAGACCCATGAGAGCAAGAAGACTCTTTTATAGTGACTCGAATTCCCCTCAGTGCCTTTGATAGTCCTTAGTGTGCTCAGAGAATGGATGGATGCAGAGCAAACAAATTATTTTTGAACCTCGTGGGCACAGGGCAGGACCTAGTGCTTAGGAGCATAGCTATTTACTAGATTATAATCTTCTTGAAATGAGGGTCCCTCTCCTGATTACCTTTGTACCCTGTGGGCCTCATGCTACAACAAAGAAGTGTTTGAGTAAATGTGTACTGAATTGACTGAGGTCATATTATACTGGGGACACTCAACCCAAGGCCAAAGGATTTTATCAGGCCGAAAAAGCAAGAGCAGACCAAGAATTGGGCTCCCACGTGCACAGTCACATATTGCCTCCTTGACTAATATTACCATTTTTATCTCCCTTCTCCAGATCATATGTAGGCCTTTGCCTGAAGCCATTTCCCAGAATGACCCTTATCACATCCTTGCCTCAGGTGGGAAATCCAACACCCAAACTGCCACAGGGCAGTTTAATGTACCAGTCTATCCACTCCCATCTTGCACTCCCCAGAACATTCCTTCAGTTAGTCTCCTGGCTGTTCTACAAATCATCCAGGATGTGTGTCCAGAATGATCCTCCTTCCTTCAGCAGCCACCCTTTTTTCTCTGCCCATCTGGCCTCTATCTGCACTAGAGATTTGGCTAAACCCCCCATCAGCTTCTCCAGGAAGTCTTCTCAACTCCTCCAACCCCCTCAAATCTTCGCATTCCTGAGCACCTATGATACCATTTGGAATCACTGTTGAGTTCAGTGTATTGATGTGGTACCTCCGCGTCCAGATGTTAAGCTGCTCAATTGCAAGGAGCCACAGCTCATAAACTCTCACAATGTCCTAGACATATCAGAATGCTGAGAGAGTTTAGGCCAAATTGAGTTAAGCCAGTTAAAATATTACTACAATGGAAACAGTGTCCACATGTGACTGGTAAGGAAGGAGGTAAGCTCTGGATGTGGCACAAACACCAACAACAGTTTTGTGGCACCCGTGAGAGAAAAACACATGGTGAAGGAATGAGTGAGACTGAGCAAGAAGCCACACCTCAGAGGATCTTTGCTGGGACTGATTCTGAAGCCAGTAGGAGCTTTTACTAGGGCTAGAGCAACCCCGACCTCATCTTAGGAAGGTAAAACTGTAAGGAGCCAGGTTGGGTGCGGTGGCGCACACCTATAATCCCAACTACTCGAGAAGATCAGGAGGCCAGCCTGAGCAACTTAGCAAAATAACAAATAAAAAAGGCTGGGAATGTAGCTCAATGGTAAAGCACTTGCCTGGCAGGGTAGGGGCCTGGGTTTAATGCCTAGTACAAAAAAGAAAAAAAGAGAGGGAGGAATAGAGGAAGGGGGAAAATTGTAAGGAGCCAAAAAATTACCTAACCCAACCTCTCATTATATAGATGTGAAAACAGAGGCCTAGGATGGGGAAAATGGTCTGTCCAAGGGCCCAGAAATAAGTGGTGTCAAGATTCAGCCTTGACTGCTAGCCTGTCATGAGGGTGTTTTTCCCTCTACACACAAGTTTCGTATACCACCCAGGAAGCTTTCTCAAAATAGGATGATGGAGCCCCATTTACAGAGATTTCAAGTCACTTGATCAGTGTGAGGCTGGGAATCGGAACTTTTATGAAGATCCCCAACTGTCTCTGCCACATGCTCAGCTGAGTCCGTTGCCAGTACACTGCTGGGCCTCCATGGGGCCTCCAGGAGGTTCTCGAGTTGGGGGAAGGGTAATTCAGAAGATGACCCCTTGCATGGCTCCCTGGCTAGATCCCACCCCCAAGACTACACAGAAGCCAGAGGCCTGGTCAGAAGGACTGAGAGGAGTGAAGGTTGAGGGAAGCCAAGGAAGGCTGGCACCTTGGTGCCAAGAGCCTCCTGTTTCCTAGTATTCACTCTCCACCTGTGTATGCTATTTGGTCAAAAGCTAAATACCCCATCAGAAATGCAATGAATCAACACTGGAAAAAGGATTTAAAAGTTTTCATTCAGAAAATTACAGAGGATTAAGTGGTCTGGATAATTCAGAAAATATTAGAGGGGGTAAAAAACTGAACTTTTAAGCATGCTTCCATGTCTGAGGTGTGCTGCCCTCCAAGAGGCTCTGGACATAGAGTCAAATTGACCACACAGCCCTGACAGCCTATTCCACTGCTCTCTCAGCTGAAGCAGTGCATGGTTAGTTGGAGTCTGCGGCCTGCACAGTGTGTCATTCCTACTAGTCATTGGACCTGAAACACCAGGTTTGACCTTGGCATGCTGGGCAGACTCAGGATTTGGAATGAGGGAAAATTAATGTTTTCAGCTCTTTGGCTTATCAGAATACTATTTAGCCTCCTTAAAATCAGTTTTCTTGGCTGCAAAATAGAAAAAAAAAAGAAAAAGAAACCCCACCTGTCATGTGAAAAATTAAACCTTTCTGGATTCTTATACCAGAGCAACAGCATTTGCAGAGGCTCACACCGTGCCCAGGCATCTCTGACCACTAAACATCTTCTAGACCCTTGCTGCTTAAGTGTCCCAGCAGAGGGGTAGAAGCAGAGAATTATGAAAGTGGAACAGATTAGTGAAGGGGCTTAAATGCCAAGCTGAACAATTGAGATTTTAACTTGTAGGTCATGAAGAACCTCAAAGATTTATGTGCTTTTGAGTTTTGACTACTTATTTGTTTATAGGAAAGATGTTGACCCCATATATGTGGAAGATAATTCTCCCTGATTCTGGCATTTCTGAACATCTCAAACTATCTCTTCAAAGATGTGTGAATGAGAAACAACCTTGGAACTTAGAGATAGAATCCCTCCTTGTCAGAGAAAGGATTTGTTTTCTCTCCAATATAGTTAACACTTAAGACCCCATCCCAGAGATATTCCAGAGTAGTAAAGATAAAGACACATCCTATTCCCACCTGGAGAAATTGGATTACTTCTCAGAGTAACAATAAGGTCTGTCTTATCTATCTTAGAAGTAAAGGATGGGCAGGTTAGCAACAGCCCTATGCAGGATCAGAACTTTGTCATTTGGGGGTTCTTCTCCTGTAATGCACTCTACTGCATGTGCAGGTGCCACCAGGCCCCCAATATGTCACCTGTGAAAATGGGGTTTGGATAACTGGTTCTAAGAAATTACTCTGGCTGCAGCTTTTGGTGTATTTTGTGTACTTCTCTGAACTACATTTTGCTCTGAACAGTCTTTGTCTCTGACCCAGGGGTTTCTGTTTTCTGTATACATAAACACACCACACACTGTTTCAGACTAGCTTGTTAGCTTGCCTATAGAGTAAAATCTCAGACCCCTCACAGTATCTTACTTAATAATACAATGAGCTTAAAATAGTTAATGAAAAATATAATGCTATTGACCCAGAATAGACAAACATCTGGTGTCATTCTTCAGCAAAACCAAACAATGAAGGAATGTCATACAATTTGATGCCTTTGTATCAGTAGAGGCTAAACTTTCTGACCAATACTCTCATCTAGCCAACAAAATTCAGAATTAAGAAACCTCTTCTTGCCACAGCTGAAGTCTGGGCGGCCCAGACTTACACAGATGTATAAAACCCAAAAGGCTTTTCCAGTACTAGGAAAGTTGGCATGAACTTTTAAAATTGTGAATGAGAAGTTTTAGCATAACATGGAACAGTAGGAATGGGAATTAAGATAGCTAGAGCTTCAGAGATGCAGTCCATTAAGAAATGAAGTCTGAACTTGAATAATTGCATATGAAAATTTTGACAAGCCTCCCTAATTGATATTAAATCTATTTTTCAATAAAGAAGTCATTCTAAGGTAGTTCAGGGTGAGACATGAGCTGCAGTGAATATGGACAAGATACTAAAAACCAAAGTGTTGAAAAAAAGAAACTGAATAAAAACCAGGAATGGATAATATTTTTTCCATTTCTTATTAAGGAGAGATAAGGTAATAATGTAATGTAATGATTATAGTTCTGCCTATAAGTTATATTTAAGTTAGCTCCTCTGTAAATTATACATCCATTCCATATAGCTGATTCAGTCATCCAAAATGAACCTTTTTATTTTCTTTCTCAAATTTTGAAGGCAAAGTACTCTTTCTACCAATTGTCAGAAAAAGTTCCTGCAGCAGAGAGACAGACCCAACCATCTCAGTTATGAGTTAGCAAATGGTAACCACTAAAAGCTGGAGACATGAAGAAGCCACAGAGTCTCAGGAGCATGATGCTGGAATACCAGAAGACCTAGTCCTGGTTCTCATGAAATCACCTTCCCACATAGGATAAAATCCACGTGACACCCAGTGTCACCTCCCCAGCCCTAACAACCTCTCACCCTCTATATGCATCTCAAACTCCCAGACTACTAGGCACTGCCTAAAGCAGAGCCAATTCACCCTGTGCTTTCCACCTTCATCCCAAATATTAATAATTCCTCTAATAAAGCTTTGTCTTTCTTTGCCAAATGCAATGCCTGCCTCCTCTCACCTTCCAGGAAAGGGAGCTAGTCAGAGGCATAGAAAACCAGATCTTCTCTAGGGAAAAATGCCAATGTGAAGAAGAGTTCACCGTGCTCCTAGAGACAAAGCCATGAGGGGAGAAGGTATCCCCATCTCCACTCAGCCCCCAAAGACAGCACTGGCCATGTGTAATAAGGGTGACTGGAAAGGGCACTTGATTGGGAGTCCACAGAACTTCATTCTAAAATAATTCTGTTGCTAGCTAATTTTTAACTTTAGGCAAGCTACTTGACATTTCTTGGCCTTGATTCCATCTGCAAAACCAGGGTGTTTCATCAGAGACCACTAACAGCATTTCAAAATCTACATTTGCATGGATAAGAGAATAAGTGGTGATCTACATAAAGAAAATGGGGGGGGCACCACAAAGATACCTACTGCGCCCAAATAATAATAGAAAGTTAAACCTAACACAAATATAGTGCTGTGTAATTTTCTTTGCCCTTTATCATACCCTTTGTCCATTTGATTCTCACAACTAAACAAAGAGAAACACTTTTCAGGTACATATCCCAGGTGAGGAACCCGAAAAATCACAATGCTGATTAATGGCAGAATTGGCACCAAAACCTACATAAGCTCACTCCCAGCCTCGTACACTTCCTCCATATCTTAGGGGATTCTCTCAAGTTCTAAGAAGCGGGAGTAGTAGAGCCCATATCATGTGTCTCAAATGAGTCATTCTCTATGGTCTCCTATTCCCCAATATGGCACCTGCATGCAGTTCTTAGTCCATTCACAGAACAAGAAGACATGCTGTGCTTCCAAGGTGAAAAGAAGCAAAAGATTCCCTTTGAAGTCTTCTGTATGCTCATTTGAGGACCATTCTTGCAAATTATTTGTAAAACCAAAGACCTCACAAATGTGGAGCATCCCCATCATCTTGGAACCAGTATAATGAATTTATCAAAGCAGAAAAAATTATTTGCACCCAAAATACCTTAAAAATTAGCCAAACTAATTCCAAAGACTGATGATGTGCTTTCAATGTTATTCATTAAATGCTATATCTGGAGTTGGGCATGGTGGCACTCACCTGTAATCCCAGTACTTGAGAGGCTGTGACAGGAGGAAAGTAGGTTCAAGGACAGCCTCAGCATCTTAGCAAGGCCCTCTGCGACCTAGTCAGACCCTGTTTCAAAATATAAACATAAAAAGGGCTGGAGGTGTAGCTCGGAGATAGAACGCCTCTTGGGTCAAACCCCAGTACCACATTAAAAAAAATGCTACATCTGAATTTCCTTTTCCAGAATCAAATCACTGTTTTCAAATGTGCCACCTTCTATTTTACATGCTCTGAAATGAAACTAGCACTTTGTCCCTTTAATTTTTCAAACACCTTAATTGATTTCTTGAGTCATATGCTACTTCTTTCAAAGAACAACAACCAAAAAAAGTATGAAGAAAATTTGTTTTAATTCTATGACCAAAAGAAGTTTGATTTTAAAGAGTTACAAAATATTACTACATAATAAGAAAAATAGTGTTGTTAATAACTTGTAAAAATAAAAGCACCCATTCTAACTATGGGGTGAAGTGTACTTCTCATAAATGATCTATGTGTAGATTTGAAACAAATTTTTGAGAAAGTAGGATAAGTATTCTAAATGGTCCTGCATTTTCAAGTCTCTAATTACAAGATGTAGTTACCTAATTACACATTGTTAGTACCTGATTACACAGATCTGCACTAATTTTGTAATTGTGCTTAATTATTCTAATTAAGTCAATAATCAACCCACAAAAATACAAAGATTTCTTATGAAATTATTACTTAGAAAACTGGATTATCCTTAGCAAGAAATGTGTTAAAGCAAAGATATTTCTCACATTTATATCCCTACACATAACTTCTCAACCTGAAATTACTGTCCCAAAGTGTGAGCCTCCATAGATTTATTCCCAAAACAGTGACTTAGAACACTATAAGGAACCTTTCAGATATACTCCAACAGAGGGAATTGAGCTCCAAGGGTATCTGACTTGTCTACAATTACACAAATAGTGAATAACAACCTGAGGTAGGAACCCAGCTTTCTAAATTCCCAACAGAGTGTCTTTTCTCTTCTCCAAGTTTTCATTCAGGAAGCCACAGATGCCTCAGAGACCAAGGCAATGGAAGATATTAATCTGAAAGCATCAGATCCAAGAGTCTGCTTTCTCAGTTTAACTTAGTGTTGTCCATCTGGCACTGGATTTGACAATCCAAATTCCAAATAGCAGTGCCTTAACTAGACAGGAATTTTTATCTTCATCATATAACATAAGTACAGAGGAGACAGATGAAAGTTCCTGAGACCCAGATGCTTCCAGCTTTCTGCTCTGCCATACTTTGGGTATGCATCTTGTCCTTATTCTCTCAGAATGGTGGCAAGAACTCCATTCATGATGTGCATTCTGGGCAGCAAGAGGAAGTGCTGGGCCCTCTACCCGGTGCCATGAAAGGGCCTGGTGAACTAGCAAAGGCCTGCTCTAGAGTACCGGGCCTCTTCCACGTGGCAGCGATTCAGCGATTCAGCATATCAATAGCAAAGATGGCGCTGGCAGACCCCTCAGAGGGAGGTCTCGCAGATAGCCCCACCTAGCCTCAGGAGGGCTATGATAGGTAGTTACCTCCTTCCGTGTGCCTCTGCCTATGATAGGTTATAGGGGGCGTAATGACCCGACCCGACGCGTGCCGTTGGGCCACACCCTACTGCCCGGGGGTTCCTTTATGGGTTTCACTTTAAAACTGCCCTGTCTTCCTAAATAAACACCCAGCTCGTGGTGTTTTTCGAGGTTGTCGGCGCTCACTTTTCCCTGTCAGTCCGCGTCACTCTTGGGCGGGACCCGAGAAGGAAGTGAAAGAGGAAGGAAGGTGCTTAAGGAAAACCATTGGCTGACGTCATGAACCAGTGCTTCATGATAGGATGCCACTAGCTGCAAACTGGGCTGAGAAAATTAAGTTATTTAGCTGGATGCATGCCCCCCAAGCATAAACAGGTTCTACTAGTAAGAAAGAAGGAGAGAATGATTACTGCCAGAGAACCAATAGCAGCTGCCACATTCAGCCAGTCTGTCCTCAGGGATGCCAGACATAAAGAAAGGAAGCCAAGATAAAGAGATGCCAGCCATGGTGGAAAGAACACTACATCAGGAACCAGAGATGCTAGCCCTTAGTTTTCTCACCTGAAGCATAGGAGAGTTGGACAAAAGCAGTGACATCAAAACTATTTTTAGCAGAAAAACTCATCATTCAGAGGGACTCGTGTGTAGAAACTAGAAAACAGACCAAAACAGAGCTGCTTCTCTCATGGTGAAACTAGATGGGAGAGGAAGGAGGGATGCCACGGTGGACCTCACCCAGATCCCCCTTTTAGTAAGGACTTGCCACAGTGACCAAGGCTAAGGGCATCAGATAGCCTTCAACTATCAGTCCTTCAGGGATAGCCTCAGCTGCAGAGACACCCCCAATCAAAATCACACTCCCTTCCCTGTATGGCCCACATTCAATGATAGATGGATGCAGGCATACAATGGCCTGGCCAATGTGGCCCAACTTGGCCCAACTCAGGACAAGTATGAAGGCTCCAGACTGCTGTGTGGCAGACAGACTCTGTTGGTGGGTTGCATCACCTCGATCTCCCCCACACCTGCCCCCCAAACAGCTCCCACTGAGGCTAAACCCTGCCACTCCTTGGAACCCAGTGTGAAAACCATGCACTTAGTCCCTTCCAGAGTGTCAATGCAATAATGCTCTGCATCTGCCTGGGAAACCCGAAATGGCAAAGAAGGGCAGGGTGAGCTGGAAGCTGAGATGGCCAGTCTTGAAGGGATACTTGGGAAAGGTAAAAGTAAAGAAATGGAGGAACAAGAAAAGAGAAGACATCCCTGAGAGGGAAAAAACGTATGGAAGGATGATAATTACCTCAGTGACTCCTGACATTTGCAGAGTACTGTAGTGTGTAGGAAGTACTTTCATATACATTCACACATTTCCAAATTCTGTAGAGATAATATAGTGGGCATGGGACACTGTCTTATTTTGTATTTGGCCACTATATATCTGAAATCTTTCTGCTGAGAGGACTACCTTCCTTGGGGTCACAGAAGGCTTCAGTATAGCTCAGAGGTAGAATGCCCCTAGGTTCAATCCCCAGTACCACACACACACACACATACACACACATGGAAAATCAAGTCCTCTAGAAAACTATGACCACCTCTTCTTGATTCAACTCTGCCCTTGCTAAGGGCTTCCCAGCTCGATCTTAGCAGCTCCAGAAATTCACCAAGGGAATCCTATCCCACCTTTGAAAAGCTCTGTCCATCAGAAAGTTCTTGCTAATATCAATCCCAAAATTATCTTCCCATTGTTTCTACAAATTGGGGACAAAACAATCCAATTATATTATTCATATGAACATTAAGTGTATCTCAATTATAATGCCTCTTTAAGTATTATTGGAAGCCTTTCCCCTACCTTGAACAAAAGATTTGCAGTTTGTCCTGCAAATCTTAGGTGACCCTGTCACTGCCGGCATCATCACCAAGCCGCGTTCCTGAAGTTCTGTGTCATACAGACACCCCGGTGCATACCAGGTCTCCTGGAAAGTCGAAGTTCCTTACAAGACTGAGTCCTTGAGGGTAGGATCTGTTTCTTTCCTATTAGTATCCCCCAAAAATAGCAAATGGATAAGTAAATGTCAATAAATTAATAATTTTAAAAAATAATGAATACTAAAAGTCACCTCAGAGACTTCTTTAGGCAAAATATACTACATGTACAGTGTAGATTTTTCTCACTGCTGTGGTCACCCTCTAAAGGCAGCTATGAGAGGGAGCCTCCTGGTCCCCGAGCTACAGAGAGTTTAACAAGTCAAGGGTCCCAGCTGCTTTCTCAGAAACCCATAGGCACATATATATGCATGGAGGCCACTGCTCCGAGCCCATGCCTAAGGGCATCAGGGTGTTAAGTCATGGGAAACACAGACACTTTCACTCATTAACTTGGCTCAAACCCTTCCGAAGCCTGCATGGCAGTCCAGAAGCTTCTGCCCAACTCTCTTCCCTTTCTCCTATACTCAGGGTCAGATTTGTCTTTGATTGCTCTCCCAACCTTCCCTGTTTCCTCCCTAATATTCTTTCAAGGCGTTTATTTCCCTTAAAAACTCATTGTATGTTCAATCCCATCTTGACATCTGCTTCTCAGAGGTCCTAGACCATCTAATCCTATATCTGCATTGCTCTTCAAGAGAGTTATCCCAATCTTCATTTACCACACTCTGTGTGGTAATGACAGCACACAATCATCTCCTTCCTTCTAGGAACTATACTTTCATTAATGTAACCTAAATGGCATTTGCTTTCTTAGAAGACTAAGAAAATTCATATTGATTCATATTGAGTATAGCACCTGTTAACTTGTATTGAGCATAGAATCCAGCAACCTACTTTTAAGTAGGAGCAGTTCTAAGCCTAAAATCTCCTTTTCTGCCTTTTCCCTATCACATCCTTACTCGTGGTTAAGATTCAACACAAATTTTAGTTCCTCTATTAAGCTTCCCAGACTCACATGTGTCACTTAACATTCAGCGTATACCACACTTATATAATGCTGCATAAATTTTTTAAAGCTTCTGTCTCCTCAGAACATGACCACCTCCAAGACAAGGACCATATCCTAGTCAGCCCATATGTTCAGCACCTAGATGGCAGAGGATGCCCATATATTTGATGACCCGGTCACAGGTAGATGATTCTTGTACTACTGCAGACAGGCTGTGTGCTACCTCTTACTTTCGCTTTTGCAATAAACTTTTTAGCTTTGCATCTGAGTTCCAACTCTTTATTTCTATACTGAGTTAGGAAAAGAACCCACGGGTGACCCCCCCAACACTGTAACATCTTTGGCACCCACAACATGGAACCTGATGAGGGCTTCTCAACGGTGATCTGACCCCTGATACCACTGCATCTTGCAAGGTCAGTAACCCTCCCTGAGCAGGATCAAAACTTCGCAGATGGCTGTGAGTTTCAGCATTGCGAGGCTCTTCATGACTGTGGAGTCCCCCCAGCCATGGCATAGCTATGGCTGACACTCCAGGGGAGGAGGATCATCCCTATAAATAGTGTAGGGCAGACAGGAGGGACTCTGGACCTCTCTCGAGCTCGCTAAGGCTCAATGGTGGGTGGAAAACAACCCAAAGCCTACACCCTATGGGGTAGTTGCTCTCGCAGCCTATTGCCACACAAGCGGGACTAAGCCAGTGTCATGGTTTATATTAAAGTTCCAGGGAAACCCATCCTGGTCTTGTGAGGCCCCCAATGAGTGCCCGTCGAGTTTTCCCCCACCTAAAATGGTACACTCTTTTAAAAGCTCTATGGGAACTTGAACTGGGGAAAGACCATCCCTGGATGGGCATCATCGCCTGGTTAAGGACCCTGGGTCTTTGGCCCTGCCAGACAGAAATGGGAGTAATCCTGAGGAAAGAAAAAGGAGGAGAGATTGCAACAGAGAGGATGACTTCTGGCTCAAAAGCCTGATTCTAATAGCCACCATCCATCCGTGGCTGTCACGAGTATTTTGGGAATTACAGTGTTTCAGCAATTAGAGACACCAATGATACTTAGGATTGATATTTATATATATATATATATATATATATATATATATAACCCCATCCAGACAAAGAGAAGGGGGGACAACAGGTACAGGCAAGGCACAAGTACACCCTCTCTTTCATAGATGGAATCCCAGCTATTGACCCCAGCAAAACAAGACGACAGCACTCTAGGAGCCACGGCACCTAAGGAGCCTCTCCTTCCACCCATGGGAATGTTTCCTCTTGTTGCAGTAGGAGAAAGAGACTAAGGTCCCCAGTTTACCCCCAAACCATTCTCATGGGCCGAGCTTAAGATCAGAAAAGACAACCATACCCTGACCAATATGTTCAGGCCTTTGAGTCACTGACTTCCCTATACAACCTCACTTGAAGGAACATACAGCTGCTCCTAGACCAAACCCTAACGTTCTTGGAGAGGGAGCAAGTTTATCAGGGAGCCCAGGAGGTGTGAAACAATTATTATTTATATTATATACTAGAAGGACTGAGAAAGGCTAAAGTTAAACCCCTCAATTACGGTCAGTTGGCAGCCATATATCAAGGCCCAAATGAATCCCTGATGACCTTCCTGAAAAGACTTAAGGAAGCCATGGTTACATTCACTAATCTGACTCTGGAATCGACAGAAGGGGAGGCCATCCTTAGAGATAAATTACAGGGACTTAGAAAAGGGAAAACAGAAGGAGAAATGCCACGAAAAAATCCTGGCTGCCATGCGTATGGGCACCAATCCCACAGGAGCCCAGGCTCAGATCTGCTTTAAGTGTGGGAAGCCGGGGCATTTCAAGCATGAATGTCCTCAGCAAGGGGGTCACCAACGCCCCTCAAAGCCCTGCCCATGGTGTAAGGGGGACCACTGGAAGTGCGAGTGCCCCCAGATCCAGAGGGATACAAGTCCCCAATGATGGGTCCCAGGGCCACGTCTCCAGGCTCCCACCAACTGGGTCAAAAATAAAGAGCCTTGGGCAACCCTAAAGTGGGATCACAGACTGTCCGGTTCCTCCTGGACATGGGTGCCAGATCCTCCATGCTGCCTTTCTCCTCTGGCCCAAGATCCTCTTATAAAGTGACCATTCAGGGCATATGGGCCAGCCCCTTGAGCACTTCTTTGCTCAAGACTTAGCCTGCTTCTGGGGTGACCTCCATTTCTCTCATTCCTTCTTAGTCATACCAGAGACCCCCCCAGCTCCGCTGTTGGGAAGAAATATCATGTCAGGGGAACCAAGCTGACTTGGGTGCAAGCCTTACCCTTAGTCCTGTTTAAAATGACACCCCTTCTGTCTACAGGACCATTTCATCCCTCCAGAAAAGCCTCAAAGAGAAAAAGAAAAAAAACCCTAAGCTGCTCTTTTTCCCTCTTTTGCTGTCATGCTTGTACTAATAATTTTGCTATTCGAAGCTTCTTGGAGGTTTGTTATTTCAGTCAGTCCTAGCTAAAATATAAACATCTGAAAAGAAAAGCTGTAATTCTGTAAAGTCCAGGCCACTGTAAAACTTGGGTAGATGATTTTAATTTGTTTCTTATTTTGTTAAAATGTTTATAAAATTGTTTCAAAATATAAAGTCAAGAAAGGAATTAAGGCAGAAAGGAACCAGTATGTAGGAATGAGAGAGATGTAAAAGGTACATGAATATGAGAAGTTTTGGTAAGGAAGGATAACAAGAAAAGAGAATATTTTAAAGATAAAAAAGGATTTTGTATGATGAAGTAAAGTTTATCCTAAGATTGTCCCAAGTGGGAAAAGAGACTAGGGTAAAATCAGAAGGTTAAAAGCAGCAACTTAGCAAGGTCTGCAGCAACTTAGTGAGACCCTATTTCAAAACAAAAAATAAGCCAGGCATGGTGGCACACGCTTGTAATCCCAGTACTTGGGAGGCTGAGACAGGAGGATCACAGGTTCACGGCCAGCCTCAGCTACTTAGTGAGGTCCTCCACAATTTAGTGAGACCCTGTTTCAAAATAAAGAATAAAAAATAGGGCTGGGGGTATAAATTGGAGGTAGAATGCCCCTGGGTTCAATCCCCAGTACGTCAAAAATAAATAAATAAATAAATAAATAAATAATAAATAGATAAATAAATAAATAAAATAAAAAATAAAACAAAATAGGGCTGGGGGTGTAGCTGAGAGGTAGAATGCCCTGGGTTCAATACCCAGTACCTCAAAAAAAAAGTGATTGTTAGGCCACACACTGTGGCACACACCTGTAATCCCAGGATTTGGGAAGCTGAGACAGGAGTATCACAGGTTCTAGGCCAGTGTGCAGAAACTTAGGGAGACCATTTCAAAATAAAATAATGTTGGGGGTATAGCTCAGAGGCAGAACACCCCTGGGTTCAATCCCCAGTACCACAAAAGAAGGGGGATTGTTAAAAAAAGTTACATGTGTTGACTACGTGATCCAGCTTCACAATACTTTATGCTGAATTTGGTAACAGAACCAGCACAGCTGTTAGACATAGAGCAGGAAGGGGGGAATGCAGACAAGATGTTGGTGCTGATTATGGAGAATATTTTCCAAATTGAGGAGTAGCACCAATCTCAGGTTACTGCTCACTGGAGTTCTCAGGTTGAAGGAGTTCTTGATCCCTTCAGCATGCAGAGTTCAGATTCTCCTTGCCCTATCACCAAACTCTCCTTGCCCTATAATTTGAAATAATAGGGCAACCCCAAGCCAGCCTCCTCAACTCATATTCTATGACATCTAAAACCATCCTTATAATTGCTAAGGGAAATGCCAAATAGCTCCACCTCACTCCCCTAAGCTAAGGTCCAGCTGTAGAGATAGCATGAGAAAAGGCTTTCCTACCGCACCCCTTCTTTAAGATGGCAGACCAACTGCTATCCATGTCTACTGGCTTGTGGGAGCTATCACTGATACACTTGTCTGATTGCTCATGAGCCCCTGCCCCCACTGTGAACATTGAGCAGCCAGGTTCAGCAAAAGAACCTTCATCTCCTGTAATGGCAGCACCACTACCTGGCTTTAAATATGTGAAACTGCTCACATATACAGGTGGCAAATGCCTCTGATGACAGGTAAAGTGTTAACCCCTTCTTCTTTCTTGCCTGCCTCCTGACTTCAGTGATGCTCATAGACAGAGAATCTTTTAGGGCTTTAAGCAGCTGAAGGACCTCCAGGTGGGTAATCTTCCAGATACATTCTGCCAGGCAGACTTGGAATAGCCACAGGGCACCCAGAGGAGCTTCTGGAAGGACAGATCTGTAAAGCAAGGCATTAACTTACCTGTTTCTTCTGAGCAAGATTGAGGGCAGGTTTAAGGCAAGTCACGATGGAAGAAGAGGACAGGTCAGGCGCTATGGCTGCAAACATGGAGCTGGAGCTGGGACTGCTCAACACAGCCCCTTGTCCCCCAGAATTCCACAATAGGACAGAAGGGGCCTCCTTCTCCCTGCATAAATGGGATTTCAGCGGCAAAAGGCTCATAAGGTACCTCTCTGCCAGAGGCTAAATGGGCATGCAAAATATCTCTTGCTATGGCCTCTTTAGTCCTACAAATATTTTCAACATTGAATCTCAGACATATAACCTTAATCATATAACCTGCAGCACCTCCTTCCATGTTAACTTTGCATCTTCCAGACATTCCATTTCTTGGAATGACGCCAAGGAGGATACCCTCTCTCCAGCTTATTCTCTCTTCCTTTTCCTCCAGGAATTAAAATGCCAGAGAAGCCTATCTTCTACAAAATTATACCAAGGCAATTAGAAAATACAACAGTATACATGTATATTTTCAATGCTAAAGATTATGCTGCAAAGAGTCATAGGAATTCCTGGAATACTTGAGTCTGGAGAGGCCACTGGCTTCACTCACATGGGAAACAGGCAGGAGTACGCTTCTTTATGAATCAGAGTTTTCTTTACGAAGCGACATCTGCCAGGACTAACTCATCCCTTACAGCATGGGCTCCTCTGCTGTGGCTAGCAGCTTCCGGTAAGTCTATGAGGAGTGCCCTAAAGTTACCTGTTTAGCTGATTTGATTTGGTTCGTGATTTTCATCATTGAATAAGTCCCGTTTCTACAGAATGGGTGGGAGAAATTTAATACCCTTTAAGGTAGTTTTCTCCCTTCTTTCCCCCTCTCTCCTTTCCTTCTATTGTCAGAGAGTCCCAATATTAATCAATGCCACCAAGATGCCCACTGTCCCAGCCCACATGTCACTATATTAAAATTGCAGTTCCAGCTCCAAGGCATTGTAGTGACACTGCCCAGCCTATGGTTCCTGCTCAAGGGACAGACATAGGGAGCCATGATTGCCCAGTGAGTGGCTTCCCCACACATTCCTGGCCATAGTTCATGGGCCAGATGTTGAATGCCTAACTCAAAGACAACTGATCAGCAGGCTGGGCCGCAGCCTAAATAAACCATTTTCTTTTTCTGAAATTTGAACTGAGAAACATGGGATTAGTAGGAGCCAAAATCGAACAGATGCCTTAATGTAGAAATGGAGTGAAAGCATGATGACCCCATGTTCAAGACACATGTTATGACTGGGAAGAAACCATGAGTAAGGAATAGAAGAACTGGTAATAGGGGTGAGAGAGAGCAGTCATATAGAGAAGGCAAAGATGCCTTTTAGGAGAAACCATGCAATCCATGATGCTGAGGAACTTGTCCCCAATCCTGGGTGTTTTCTATCCTCCTTCTTCTTCATTGGATCTCTGCTCCTTGTAGTCAAAAGAGCTCTATTACACACACACACACACACACACACACACACACACACTCCTATCATATCTCATATATATTAGGGTCCATTTGCAATAGGGTTATATCCTTATAAGTCATCATAAGTAAAAATTATCATAATTTGAAAATGCATTTAATACACCTAGCCTATGGACTATCATAACTTAGTCACACAGTGTACTATGTAGTATGTGCTGATTACCCTTGCAATGCCCTTGATGACTGGAGTCTGTAGTTCACTGTCACTGCCCAGCATCACAAGGGAGTATCATGCCACATATTGCTAGCCTGGAAACAGATCAAATTTCAAACATTGAAGTATGACTTCTACTAAATGAATATCACTTTCACACCATCATAAAGTCAAAAAATCGTAAATTTGAAACTTTGTAACTCAGAGACCATCTATATTTTGATCTTTTAACACCCATATGTTCACAAATGTATTGTGCACCCAGAAATATGCTGGTTCCTGTTCCAACAATATTATTATATCTGCTTTAGTGCCTGGATGAATCCAATCTTAACACATAACCTACTGCAATAAGCCACAATAGAGAAGATATTTTTAAGAATTTAAATTTTTAAATAAAAATTAATGAGCTCATGTGCACGTAAGATGTATACCAAGCTATGTGTGGTGTCACATGCCTGTAATCCCAGCACTTGGGAGGCTGAGACAGGAGGATCACATGTTCGAGGCCAGTTCAGCAACTTAGTGAGACCCTCAACAATTTAGGGATACCCTGTTTCAAAATAAAAAATAAAAAGGGCTGGGGGTGGAGTTGGAGGTAGAATGCCTCTGGGTTCAATCCTCAGTACAAAAAAAAATACATGCCATTTATGAAACCCGTGCTATATCTCAAAAAAGGCAAATTAAAATAAAATGACTCAGAGATTCCTACAACTCAGAAATTTCTGTAGAATGCCGTATATTTGTCCCACATTTTAAGCTTTTTAGCCAATTCACTCAGGGTGTTAACAGGTCTTGAGATAGGCTGAGTTGCCAATGTGTGCCTTCTCTTAATAACAGGGAAATGGCAACCTGCCTGATACGTTGGCAGTGGATTCTGTACCAGAACCTTCATCTACACCAACTCCTAATCTAGTAAAGGATTTTAATTATTCTTCCCTGGATGATCTTAATCTTAATGAAATTCAACAGTGCAGATATTGACAAATATATTAAGCCACCTATTCCTGAGACAGGCATTTCCTAGTTATGCTTAGTGTATGCTGAATTGCAGACTTTGTTAATATCTAAGGTTTTTTGTGGGACCACTTCTCCCCAGCTGATATGCTCTATGGTTCCTGCTGTAAATATCCCATGGTACTGGACACCTCAGATGATTTCAATGTTGGCACTCCATGGTAAGTCCCTAACTTCTGATGTCACCACTGGAACCACTTCTCTCTAGAGCTATGATTCTGCAATGTTCTTTAAATTTTTAAATTTTACAGGTTACTTCCTGTGTCTGTAGTCTAGATAAATGAGCTCATGCACACAATGAATTCCTCAGATGAGAGATTCCTGGGCAACACATGATTTTGAAAAGCAAGAAATACATCATTGTTTAAAAAAAAAAGAAGGAATCCCAATGCAGATGATTTTTATTTTTAGAACTTTATGGAAAATGTTTATTTTGCACTGCACCGGGTTTCTGAACATAAACATAGAGACTATGATGCATGACTTTTTATTAAAACCAGGTCTACATAATAGTGCTATTTGGATTTGGATCAGGCTTGTTTCCCTGAGAATGTTTCCACACAGTTTCTCATTTGACCCTCGCAAATACTTTGAAGGTAAAACAAGTACCATCCTCCATTTATAGCTGAGAAACCAAGGACTTGTTCAGAATCCATTGTCTTGTTCAGAGTCACACAGCTGGCTAGTGTCAGACAGGAACAAAACCCCAGACGTCAGGACTCCCACCAAGAAGATATACATGGCATTGGCCTTCTTCAAACACATGACAAGTCACCCCTAAACAGAATGAATAAAGGCCTTTAAAAATAATAATAACCATATGCATTTAAAGCCCAGAAGCACCATTTCTTCTGCTGCATGCTTGAGAGAAGAAATGGTTAAACACTGAGACTCTGTGGAGACATAATCTTAAGACCTTGGAAACATTCACTATTCATATTCTCATTAGAGAAAAACATTGCAGAGGCTTTTAGGATTTGGTGGGGGAAGAGTATCATATTGCAGCAATAATGACAAACAGAGAAACATTAACATTTCCAGTTGTTCATTTCAATCTATCGTCTGCAGCAGCAACAGCCACTATCAATTTATAGAAATGGGTTTTAATTCCTGAGTGACAATCCCTGCTACTTAAAGTCAAGATAAATGAACTCTGTGTGTACAGACAGATAAGTGTAGTGCTGTGAACTATATATCTCTACATATATGCATGTGGTGAATTAAAATCATAGCTTTTCCTTACATCAGTTTTAGCTCCTGGCTAGTGATCATAATGTAGTCAGAAAGTCAACAGCAAGTTCATGTTTAACCAACAGTTATCGTCAATGGCATGTGTAGTCTTTAGAGCAGATTATTTTACATCCCTTCAGACAGAATCAAATAAAATCCAATGTAGGTTTAGTGTAGTACTCTAAGGTGACCCTTGTCAAGTGAGGTCCACACACTCCTGCTTGAGAATCTGTGTGTCTGTTGAAATTTCAACCCAGATCTAACAAATCGGAATCACTGGGGATGGGGCCCAGGAAACTACAGTTTTAACAAAAGACACCCAAAGGATTCTCACACATCCCTACCTAAGGAAGAGCTGTGAAAAGAGAAAAAAAGGCTGGAACCAGGGTGAAAGACAGAGAAATTAATAGAGAACCAAGCTCAAGACTGAGAGGTCCAGTCATTACCCTGACACTCCTTCCCCAGCTGTCTCTAACAGCCTCTGCTCGCTGAAAGTTAAAAGTCATCCCTGCCAAGACCTGTGCCCATCAGGGACAGACTTGTCGATCCTATGGAAGCTCCTTCTTACCCTCAGGTAGGACCCTGTGCACCCAGCCTCTAACTTGGGGATACACGCCTGGATGACAACCTGTGCTCTTGAGGATTGTCTGTCTATGGATCCTTGAGTAAAGGTTCCCCTTCAGCCTCTGCTTTTCTGCAGGGAAGCTCTGGCCTTCTGGCCTAACCCCTGCCAGGCTCTCCTGTCTGGCCCCCACATTTGGGATCCTCTTCATCATACTTTGCCAGCTGCTTGGGAGATCATAGAAAAGACATCAGTTATGTGTAAGTGTCATCTTTATGTGGATGCTATGCTATGACCATTATCTTGTCTGAGCTTACAAAAAAAGGAAGAGGACCTCGCCGGGCCCCTTGTGCATCAGGTACCGGACCGCCCGCGCGCGCCCCACCCCGGCAGCCCCCGGCCACCTCGCCGGGCCCCTTGTGCATCAGGTACCGGACCGCCCGCGCGCGCCCCACCCCGGCAGCCCC